>JAUJYZ010000084.1:312500-580000 GCA_033675265.1 Actinostola sp. cb2023 | reverse complement strand
TAAAGCGCCAATGAGCATATTAGCATAAATGATGCTATATATATGTTGTTATTCTATTATTCTATTATTATAAACGCGACCGTGAACCATGTTTTTCCCTGTCGATACTATTTCTGGTAATAAGACATGTTTCGCTTCCATAGCCACACCATCACCCGACCTGGTGAAGCGCGTCAAAGATCTATACCATAAGCGTGTGTCTGATGTACGATTCCTTATCCCCGTACTGACGGGACTCGAAAAGCAAGAGATCATCACAGTGTTACCTAAACTTATCAAACAATCACCAAGTGTCGTCAAAGAAGTATTCAACAGACTCTTGGGATGCTTTCATAGTAAGTATAATGTGTACTGTTATGGGGCGCCTCTGATACGTGCTTGCGCTTATCCTTGCGTAGTCTCCCTCGCAGTCGTGTTTAGTGTCGTCACGCAACGCTCTCTCCCATTGTGTGATGACAATAAACACGGCTGCGAGGGAGACTAATCCTTGCGTTGCTACTGAAAACCTAGTCTGCGTGGATAACAATTGAAGGGGTCCCTGCAAGAACGGAGTAAGTGACTTGTGATCAAAACCCAAATTCTTCTTTGAAAATCAAAGAATCTCAAGGAGAATTTAGATTTTGATCAGAGATCACTTACGTTGTTCTTGCAGGGAGCCCTTCAATTCTTACGCATGCGCAGTTGGATGACTCTGATAACATTTTCGTTACGTCATACTTCTTGTAGGCGAGGGTAAGGTATCGGGCACCAGTCCACTCAGCCCATCTGAGTTACTCGTAGCCCTTCATATGATCGAGCCTTCAAAGAAAGCCAACACCAGCGAGTCTAAAGGAGATATTAGATCGGTTATGAAAGGTGAGTATGCTGTACTACTAGGTCAGCGGTCATCTATAGAAAGTGTATACCGCGGTCAAAATCGAGTGTGGTCAGCGGATTGTTGATTTTTTTTAAATCATGTGATTCAACTTTTCGAATATCGTTTTGTCATATTTTTGGCATTGTTTTAGTGACAATATTTAAGTATTGTGGAACGTTTTTCAGCCATCAGATTCTGCTTTGACGAGAAAACCATTTACACACAAGAAGTGTTAGCCATCGTGCTTCAACAGTTGATGGAAATCAATCCTCTGCCAACGTTATTCATGAGAACGGTGTGTAGTCATAATACTATTACCACGGAATTGCGTACGCGCGTGTGTGCTTGCGTGCGTGCGTGTGCTTGATTGCTTGTGTGCGTTCTTGCGTACGTACGTGCGTGTGTGCGTGTGTGGTTACTTGCTTGCTACGTGCGTGTGCACTTAATTGCTTACGTACGTACGTGTGTGCTTACTTCCGTACGTGTGTACTTGCTTGCGTACCTGCGTGCTTGCTTACTTTCTTGCGTACGTGTGTGCGTATGTGCTTACGTGCGTGGTTGCGTACGTGCGTGGTTGCGTACGTGCGTGCTTCCTTGCGTACCTGCCTGCTTGCTTGCGTACGTGCGTGTTTCCTTACTCCCTTACTTCTTCCCTTCCTTCTTCCATCCCTTCATTGATCTTGCCTATTCCATTGCTTTCGCCCTTCGTAGTGTAGCTTGGTACTAACAATACCATATCTATCACCCAGGTCATCCAGTCTCTTAGTATCTGTCCAAGACTGATAGGGTTTGTCATGAGTCTATTATCAAAGCTTATAACCAAACAGGTACAGCATCATTGATTGTCCACATTGTCCACTTTACTATATAGAATATCGTACAATCCTATATTAGATATCCTGATTATTAACCCCTACCCCCCCCCCCCCCCCCATTCAATAAATGTTCGCATGAACGTTACGGGGAACCTTATGACCAGAGGGGCTTATACTGAGCCGGGTGGAAACAAATGTTCGCATGAACGTTACGGGGAACCTTATGACCAGAGGGGCTTATACTGAGCCGGGTGGAAACAAATGTTCGCATGAACGTTACGGGGAACCTTATAACCAGAGGGGCTTATACTGAGCCGGGTGGAAACAAATGTTCGCATGAACGTTACGGGGAACCTTATGACCAGAGGGGCTTATACTGAGCCGGGTGGAAACAAATGTTTGCGATACGTGGAGTTTTAATACACCGCAAAGCTCTACTTATTTCTACAACATTTGTTTAATACGACATCTAGTCCATCTCATAGACTTCACAGCCTTCTTGCACCTTGTCTGACTACAGTATAAGCCAGTTCAGAGTTTATTCTTAAACTCCGAACTGGCTTATAAGTCCAGGGTTATAGCCGGGATTTAGGGGTGATCGTTTTATGGCCTAGGTGCCCCCATTAGTATTCCAAGACCTACTGACGGCTTTCTTTCTTTGTTTAGGTTTGGAAGCAGCCTAAAGTCTGGCAGGGATTTGTAAAGTGTTGTCAGGTCGGTATAATGACGTCGTGTTAATGTACAATTTTTGACAGTAACTTTGAAGTGTGTTATTTTTTGTCTGCAGATGACTAAGCCTCAGTCCTTCTCAGTCTTGCTTCAACTGCCTCCTCGACAACTTGAGAGTGCATTTGAGGTGAGCGTATCTCTTGTTCTTGTAGTTCTTAGGGGTGGACCATTAGAAATGATGGGAGGGGGGAGGGACAATCCCCCCAAAAAAATTCCTGCAAAGAAAAAATGTCCCCAAAAAATTCCTGCAAGTACCCTACCACCTAAAAAAATTCCTGCAATCAAGCAAGACAGTTGACAACATGCTATCTGAAGGAAAATGTATAGAAAGGCAGCCTCAAACAGGATTTTTTTTAGATGGTAGGGTACTTGCAAGAATTCTTTTTTGGGACATTTATTTTTTGCAGGAATTTGTTTTGGAAATTCACCATTTCTAATGATCCATGCCTTAGACGTCTTGTTTGAGTCGACATAGAACCTTTGCGTAAATGTACAAATCATACTGAGACAATGGGCTCTTCAAAGCCATCTTTTGTCTTTACGCAGACAAGAGACTTGGGAAGTATCTGCGTGTGATTTGTGCATTTATGCAGAGGGTCTCCAAAGGGCTCCTCCCCAGTCCCAGTCCCTCTCCCTTCTCTCTTTCCCTCTCCCCCTCCCCCCTCCCCTTGGAGAGCCAGGCTACTGAAAATGGAGCCTGTACTTTGTATAACCTAAATGGATGCATTTGTTTCATAGGTCTGCCCAGAACTGCGTGACAATGTCGTAACCCATGTCCAGTCATTTACGCCACATCAGGTACGATACTGATTATTCTACCATCCCACACGCCTTGTTGTTGCCCCCTTAGTATACATTACTCGTACTCAGGCACCCCTCTTGATGGACGAGTCAGTGTGACATATTTATGTTGAGGACCACAAGTTTATCAGTTTCAATACTGTCGCATGTAACCCTCTTTAATAAAGTCTTACCTACCCAAAAAAAAATCCTACCTACCAAAAAAAAAAAAAGTCTTACCTACCAAAAAAAAAAAAGTCTTACCTACCAAAAAAAAAAGTCTTACCTACCAAAAAAAAAAGTCTTACCTACCAAAAAAAAAAGTCTTACCTACCAAAAAAAAAAGTCTTACCTACCAAAAAAAAAAGTCTTACCTACCAAAATACCACAAAAAAATAGAGGATCACGGGAAGAATGCAATGCCTTCCCATATATCCTTTCGCACCCTCCTCCTGGGAACGAGGCGGCGTTCTCATATATCTGTTTCTTTTTTCTCAGCGCGCGCACATTCCCCGATCAGTTCTTCAAATCCTCGACAAAGAAAAGAAAATCGAGACAGAGCATCCCGACAAAGAGCAAGTCGACCCGAAGCAAGAACCCGAACCGAAGATCGACGATCCCGCCTCGTCTCCGAAGAGATCCCGATCGATTACGAAGGAAAGCCGAAAGGACCGGAAGAGATCGCGTAGGTCTCGGTCCAGGTCTCCGCACTCGAAAAAGGAGCGCAAGGACGGGGGAAGCGAGAGTGATGGCGAGATTGAAGACTCTGAATCCGAAGCACTTCAAGTGAAGCAGGAGACAGTTTAACAGTTTGTTTGGACGATTTTTAAGGAAATGATAACAACTTGAGATCCACTTGTACATATTTTGTAAAAGCTGTTGAAGTCATAAATTAATAATCAATAACTGAGTAGTACTCTTTGGATCAGTGGAGCGAAGCTTCTTCTTTTTTTTTGCTATGTGCATTGCCTCGTTCGAAATACCTTATTCAGAGGCATATTTCGCGAGGCTTTAATTTCGCGATTTTGCAGAAAAAAACGTGTATAACTGGGAACCTAATTTCGCGTTTTTTTTTCAATCATGATCTGGCGCAGTATACAAACAGATTGTTTTGAATCGGGTAACAGGAGCGTAGCGTTCTTTTTCCCCAATGTACGCACATAGCAACGAACGTCGAAGGCGTGAGCTTCTAGGGGGGTGAGGGGGGGCATGCCCCCCTGAAAATGTAGAAATCTAGAGCCTTGGAAATACCATTTTCTTCGTTTTCCAGCGGACTTTCTCGCTACATAAATACATAGTAAAATGCATTTATCACTCAGTTTTTCTGGGGGATTTATGTAAAGGAGAGTGCGGGGGCATGCTCCCCGAAACCGATTTTGAGGCATAGGGTCTCCAAAATAGAATTTTCCTGCCTTCTGTGAGTAGTTTCCAGGTAGTTTAAACTGATTCAGCTGTTAAGATTTTGTCTTAGATTTCATTTTTTTTAAATATTTTATGTTTCTTATAATATTTATATTTAACAATTCACATATTGGCATATTTTTGTAACGTTATTCCATGTACAAGAGTGTAGCAAAACAATTTTAAAAGATACATGTAGGTATATACGTGTGCTCGTTCTAGGAGCACGACGTTTGTTATTTTGTTTGAAGCAATACGTTCGTTTTTATCACAATGTTCGTTCGTGACTAATTGCTGATAAAAGACCTCACCGCGTGACATTAAATTTCGCGTCGTTAATTTTCGCGGTAATTATTATTCGCGAGTCTTTAATTTCGCGATTTTTTTACTAACGCGAAAGACGCGAAAATAAGTGATAATAAGGTACAGACGCCCTAAACTTGATGGATTTTAGTTTTGAAACTGGTCAGCATTAATTTGAACCGTCGCCATTGCATTTCAACAGTAGTTCGTGAATACTCGGTGCTACTTTTAATAGTTTATTATTATTATTAATATTATTATTTATTTATTTTTATCATGTCATGCTCGCCTTTATTCCTTGCTGGAAGTATTCGAGAGAACAATGTTCTTTTATGAGTTTTTCAGCACTGTGCTCATGCATCCATCTATCCACCATTCCTTCCATCCGTTTATCCATCTCATCACTCCATCCACCCCGCGCGTTCATCCATTTATTTATCGATCTATAGTCTAGTAACACTTTATAATAACGAGATACTTTACTCACTTGTCTGACTTCCGCGGTTCGATATTAAGTCAACACAGCATTTTGTCCTCGGTAAATAATACTGTTGTGTGGCTCCATCTAGCCTCCTCAGCATGCAAACCTTCTCTGGGAGATCGGGATCCCTTTGATTTTTTATGGGATTCCTGTGCGAGGCCGAAGGCTGAGAGGGACTTGGCCCCCAGCGAAATATATATAGATATATAGCCGCTAGGTTGATTCGCCTGCTAGGAAGATCCTAGCGCTCCCTCGTGTAAACAGGCCCTTGGTTTTCTGATTTGTACCTTGGAAAAGCGCCTTTTGTACCTTGGTAAAGCGCCTTTTGTACCTTGGTAAAGCGCCTTTTGTGCCTTGGTAAAGCGCCTTTTGTGCCTTGGTAAAGCGCCTTTTGTACCTTGGTAAAGCGCCTTTTGTGCCTTGGTAAAGCGCCTTTTGTACCTTGGAAAAGCGCCTTTCGTACCTTGGTAAAGCGCCTTTCGTACCTTGGTAAAGCGCCTTTTGTACCTTGGTAAAGCGCCTTTTGTACCTTGGTAAAGCGCCTTTTGTACCTTTGAAAAGCGCCTTTCGTACCTTGGTAAAGCGGCTTTTGTACCTTGGAAAAGCGCCTTTCGTACCTTGGTAAAGCGCCTTTTGTACCTTGGAAAAGCGCCTAGCTTTTGTACCTTGGTAAAGCGCCTTTTGTACCTTGGTAAAGCGCCTTTTGTACCTTGGAAAAGCGCCTTTTGTACCTTGGTAAAGCGCCTTTTGTACCTTGGTAAAGCGCCTTTTGTACCTTGGTAAAGCGCCTTTTCTACCTTGGTAAAGCGCCTTTTGTGCCTTGGTAAAGCGCCTTTTGTACCTTGGTAAAGCGCCTTTTGTGCCTTGGTAAAGCGCCTTTTGTACCTTGGAAAAGCGCCTTTTGTACCTTGGAAAAGCGCCTTTTGTACCTTGGAAAAGCGCCTTTTGTACCTTGGTAAAGTGTAAACACGGCCAAAGGTATTTGCGTCCGATATTTTCTGTACAAATCTGACGCGTCACAAACAATTTTTTTTTCTAACAATGAATATTTAACTTATTAATCCGATTTTGTGTCAAAATAACATTTATTGATTCAATTGTTTGATGATGTAAATTTCTTGAAAATGTGGGGATTTTAAAAATGTCATGAAATTTATTTCGCGAGTGTAAATCCCGCGGGTTTTTTTTTCGCGAGTCTTTTTAAAATTTCGCTATTTATTTTTTAATTTGCGAAAATTAAGCCGTGGGAAAATATGCACGAACAATTGTTTTGATTTGGATCAAAATTGATCTCGCAGAACAATGGGTAATACACGAATCACTTGTCTGCACAAATTAGCTATCATGTCCAGAACTTAAGGAGAGATCACTCAACAAACTACCTCTCCAACGTACGAAATCCAATCTCCCCACTGTAAATCGATCACATTCCCGTGTTTGTATACCAAAATCGGGCTTGTAAGCTTTCTCTACTGGACACGAAGTATTCTAAGTATGCGATACAAAAGGGGTGCCGGACCAGAACTGTCGTGTTAGCGAACGCTGTATTTTTGTTTGTGTCAGCTACTCTGATCTTGCTGGTGGGTCTGTGTGTTATTATACAAGCGAGGAATTAAGCTAGTTGGGTTATACTTCGCACGAAATCGACCGTTCAAACATAAACAAGACTTTGCTTAAAGTTTACTGAACTTCAATTTGATTTGCACACGATGTCACGATATAAAAGCAAATCCAGCTCGAGCAGCAAGAGTTCCTTCAGCAGCCGAGCTACAGAAGACATCACTGCGAGTTTTGGAGGCGTCAAGTTGAAGAAGACGAACACAGCTGCAAAAGATACCCCGGCATCGCCCTATGGAGGCGTTCAGCTCAAGAAGACCAAGACCACGACAGATGATTCAACTACAAACTTTGGAGGCGTCCAGTTGAAGAAGTTCAAGACCACCACTACAGATAATTCAACAACAAACTTTGGAGGCGTCCAGTTGAAGAAGTCCAAGACCACTACAGATAACTCAACTACAAACATTGGAGTATCCGAGCTAAAGAAGACAATAAAGACTACAACAAAGACCTCAAAAATTGGTTCCACAACGACCGTCGCTGATCAGCGCATTCTAAAGTCGACACGAATAAATATCGACCAAGAAAAAATCCCCGACTTCGCCGTCGCAAGACCAAGGATTCTTCCCGTCCTGAAACCCCCAAGCTGGGAGCGCTCTACAAAGGACATGCTCAAGAAGATAGACCCTAAGAAGCCACCAGATGTTTTATACTTTCCCGTCAAGACTCTGCCAGGCTCGTCTCTGGGTTACACCCTGGCGATTGTGAACGAGGAGGGCTCCATGCATTACATCTTACGCAGCTATCTCGATGCATGGAATATCCCAGAGAAAGTTCTCAAGGACGTTGCGATCAGAAACCTGGAACATCGGTTAGAGAATCGTGACACGAAGCTCTGGAAGCGCAGCAAAACTGGCGTGTACTACTTGGACAACCTTGGCTCTGTGTCTGCGTCTGTACTCTTGTTGCCTCAGTTTCTTGACGGCCTTGATTTCGAAGAAGGTGATCCAATCATTGTTGCGCCGTCTGGGGATATCTGCCTTGTCGGTGGTGCCAAGAGTGACACGCAGTTATGCATCATGGGAGAGATTGCACTACGCTACTCGAAAGACCCTCAGCGTTTCGACATCAAACCACTGCGTTTCGCCAAACATAGATTCCACGAATACGTCCCGAAGACTTACGCCAGCGAGCAGAATGTGCCACAGACCTTGGACGAAGTGAGGACGATACGACTTAGGCTTAAGCCCCTAAAGATCAGCAGACAAAAGTGAGACAAGGACAATGATATTTACAGTTCATTTATTTGAGAACGACTTTCAGTATTATCTCAAACAATTTATTGACCGAATTTTATAAAGGAATTCAAATGCCTTGTATGGTTTATAGTTAGCACAAAGAACAATTTGGATCATTTCGTTTCTTGGTAGACAATATTGTAGACGACGTCTGTCCAGTGACCTGAATGTGAGGTCACACGACACAGAGCTCCAGTGACGTCTGTTTATTATTTACCTTCCAAATCAGCTCACTCAACGAGAAAAGTTCATAGTTAGAAATTTGAAGTGTCAGTTTTCAGCCAATAAAAATATATGAACAATAAGGGTGCGGGAGTCCTCTACGGACCCTCTCCTCCCTTGGAAAAAATTAGTAAATACATAGTCAAGGAGTTTATTGAAGTGATATTGGAAGTAGATACCTATCATTTTCACAAGCACATGTTCACCGCCATGGCTAGTGATTACAATTAAATTATTATTATTAATACGGCTTTTCTTTGTCAGTATTAAATTACGCGGATGCTGGCCGATTTTCAACGAAGTGCGACTACCCACCCACATCTTGCTGCATCCTTTGCCTTCTCATTGTTGTAATTATAACGAGGCCCGGGGGAGGGAGGCCCGGGGGAGGGAGGACCGGGGGAGGGAGGCCCGGGGGAGGGACTCCTATACTGAGGTGACAGAGATGCCCGTCGTACCTTTTAGGAAATCCGCGATTTGGTACCGCTTAAGGTGCGGTAATACGAGCAACAAAATCGTGCAACTTGTTGCACAACATTGTTCAGATTGTTGATTATTAGTGTTTGTCTCTGACTTCTGTTTTTTCATATAGACGTTTCGGCCATTAATCAATGGCCTTCATCAGTATTAATCGGAAACGTTGCGATCTTTGAAATACTTAACGTTTGCGGCGCGACTAATAATCAATAATGTATCGTAAACTGACTGCAACTTCAAGATATATAACATTGTTCAGATTGTTGCGTTGCAAGTTGCAGAGCAATGTTTCTCGTATTACCATCGTTCGCGCAACTTGTCGCGCAACAAATTAAATTTTCGGTCATTTGTTGCAGGTTGAAAAACTTTGTTGCATGAAGTGAAAAGATCTTCTACTTTGCGCAACAAAGTTTTGTTACCTGCAACACGAGAATGTGTTGCGCGACAAGTTGCGCGAACGGTGGCAATACGAGAAACATTGCTCTGCAACTTGCAACGTAACAATGATGCGCGACAAGTTGCACGATTTTGTTGCCCGTATTACTGCACCTTTAGGGTGTCTCTTAAAAGGACCACGAAGACACCAAGTCGGTACCTTTTAGGGTGTCTGTCATCAAATAAAACTAGACTCTCAACTAGCGTAAACTCGGGCTTCTTAATAAAGCTATTTTGATAGATTAAATGTGAAATAGATTTTAAGGAACTATTTCAGAAAATAGTGCAGCTAGAAAATAGTGCTGAACAGTCAGAATACAATTAAATATAGACATCGCAGCGTCAATAAACAGCCGACTAGGCCTCGGCAGTTTTCGTATATCCGAGCCTTCGGTGTATCTCAGCGGCCGGCACAGGGCGCATGCGCATTAGAAACTACTTTGAGGTTTGTTTTGCGATGCTTCTGAGGCGTCGCAAATCATGCCACGCCCACTTGGAAGAGACTGGTACCTTTTAGGGTCATTTTCAAAATTTCATAACGAGCCATCCCAACCACTTTTGCATGGGAGTCCCCCATAAAAATGCGCGTAATGAAAATGCAGCGTGCACCAAAATATAGGCTTAACTGGAAAATAAGGAGCTTTTAATATAGGATCCTATAGAAACTATAAGAAACTGTAGGTATATGTTGTGGTTTGAAATTTTCCACTGGTTTAATTTTTTCTGAGGGTTTGTTCTAAGGTTAGGTTTAGGGTTTTATGGTGGGTAAGTTATGTGTTTAGGTTAGTTGTAAAAGATTACACTGAAAGGAAGTGAATTAAGAAACCATAACAATGGACTAAAAAGATTAAACCACAACATATATATAGGACTGGTTTTACTGGAAAATAGGAGCTTCATAGGATCCTAGAGAAAGAATCAGAACCCAACAAAAACAGTCTCACGCTAATAAAGAACTTTACCAAACGTATATATATTTTATTATCTTTTTCCCTATTTTATCCTACATTCATCAAAGCAGTCACAATAACTAATAACAGGCTAAAAATAGACTGCTTAGAGTGCAAACCATATGTCCGTGAAACAGTACTAACTAATTAGTACTAAATAGCACTGATGAAACAATAGAAAACAATAGAGATAACACTATTTACTAGAGTACAAACCATATGTCCGTGAAACAGTACTAACTAATTAGTACTAAATAGAACTGATGAAACAATAGAAAACAATAGAGATAACACTATTTACTAGAGTACAAACCATATGTCCGTGAAACAGTACTAACTAATTAGTACTAAATAGCACTGATGAAACAATAGAAAACAATAGAGATAACACTATTTAGTAATAGTACTATTTCACGGACATATGGTTTGTAATCTACATTTACACGTTGCATAATTGTAAAATGTATGTAGTGCCCTAGTTTGCCAAGGTTACTAGGGTCCAAACACTCATCATAATCTGCTGTGAGTTGCCATGGACACCACAATAGTAAAATAATGAACATCCTAACGTCAGCATACATGTATGTTACCATGGCAACATGCATAATTGCCTCAAAAGTTGCCATGGACTATTGCTAAATTATCTGCACCCTTTACGACTATGGTTCCCATGGCAACACTGGGAATATTAAACACACCCACATTACCATGGTGACCATATAAGTTTAATACTAATCATTGTATCGTGCTGTATTTAGCAAGTTATCATGATTGCAATAAACCCATGGACTGAATGCAAAAATGGCAGAAACAGTAAGTCTCCCTTATCGTGTAGTTAGTAATATGTTACAGCCATCTTTTTGAAGGGTATACATACAAAAATAAACCTACAAAATTTTAGAGCGATTAGACTACAAAAACGCAAAAAGTTATAGCGACTTGAAATCACAAAGATTTGTATGGGAAATTGAGCTTTGGACTGACTAGCCTCGCTTCTATGCATTCGCTAGAATTCAAATGGTTATAACTTTATAATGGTTTTATTTAGATTGATGGGCTTTTGGTGCATTACTAGACTATGTATGGTCTTACTACAAATGATATTACATGTACTAAACTCGTATTTTTTCTCACCATTTTTGCATTCAGTCTATACAACAAGTTATGGCATGATGACCATCGCATCTTTCAGCAACCTAGCCCAAATTTCACCCAGCCCCTCATCGTCATGTTATTCGTAATCGCTTAGGAAGTTAGAAACGACAAAACCCAGAGCTATGTGCCTTGAATTCATGCTACGTGTGCATGTATAAGCCTATCAGTCAGTAATCATTGCTTTACAGTATCATGCTGCACCTTGTACAGGTCCAGTGTGTTGATACTACTGTAATGTACTGGTCACAGATGCATGGGTAGGTGTAGCTTACAGTTTAAGTGGCTTTGAGTGGGTTTCATTAGCTTTGAAGGATCATGGTCACAAGGGTTTTCATTGTATAATCACTACTTGTTATGGTGCTTATTAGATTTCTTTTAGTGCTGCGAGTGTGTTCTTGAGGAGTTGATTGTGTGCCTGCAAATAAAAAGTAAGAATTATTGCATATGAAACACCAGTAATACAGTCGAACCTCTCCAGAACGGCCACCTCGTAACTAAATTTTGTGGCTGTTGTGTAGAGGAGGACGTTGTTTAAAGGTTTCAAAAACAAATGTATGGGCTTGCTGGTGGATGGTACAAAAAAACCCTGGCCGGTACAGAGAGGTGGCCATTGTGGGGAGGTGGCCGTTAGTAGACTGTAAATATGGGCTGGCTGTTATTTGGGACATAAAACCCTGGCCGTTGTGGGGAGGTGGCCGTTGTGGGGAGGTGGCCATTAGTAGACTGTAAATATGGGCTGGCTGTTATTTGGGACAGAAAACCCTGGCCGTTATAGAGAGGTGGCCGTTGTGGGTAGGTGGCCGTTAGTAGAGGTTTGACTGTAGTATCAATAACAACAGTATTTCTACAACAATGAAATAAAAAATATTAAGAACCTTGCCGTTAATAACTGATGCCAATCCACAACTACAAATATACTGTAGTTTCTCTTACCTTTGCATGCTTTAATTCTAACTCTGCTAGCTCAGTCTGAAATACAAAAGCAGAGTTTCCATTTACTATAGAGCAAGTGAGTAGTACATTGAAGGGGACTCGAAAAGTTACATCTCAGTCAAAAGTAATAATACATGTACATACCGGTACATACATTTTATTGATGCTCCTTTATCACCAGCAACAATGATACAAAATATACAAAGTACATGCTTTCAAATGTGTTGTTTGTGTACAATGTACATTATTTGTGTACATGTATATGCATTCATTCCTAAGTGCTGGCATGCACTAGTCAGTATTCAATACTACACAGGAACATAATTTTCGTTTTGGGAGCTTTTGGGACAGCTACAAGTACCAATCAAACTTCCAACGCTCTCCAACAGAGCCAATGTCTTTCTTTCTGTGTCAAGTTGAATGATTCAAGTGGACATTTTCAAAGATAGCACTCTATGCTTGGGATCGTCCAGCTTTCACTCGAGCAGTGATCGGAAGTTTCATTGACAGAAGCCAAAACCCTGAAACAAAGTTGGTGTTTCAACTACTCTGTGTAATATTGAACTGTCACTACTGCAATTTAGCTGCAAATGTATGTTTGTAAGTAGATTGGTCAAGATTGACCTCAGTACTATTCCTACATGTACATGGACCAACCAGGACAACTGGTCAGGTCTTCGTGTACTGTAGTCAGGTCTTCGTGTACTGTAGTCAGGTCTTCGTGTACTTTAGTCAGGTCTTCGTGTACTGTAGTCAGGTCTTCGTGTACTGTAGTCAGGTCTTCGTGTACTGTAGTCAGGTCTTCGTGTACTGTAGTCAGGTCTTCGTGTACTGTAGTCAGGTCTTCGTGTACTGTAGTCAGGTCTTCATGTACTGTAGTCAGGTCTTCGTGTACTGTAGTCAGGTCTTCGTGTACTGTAGTCAGGTCTTCGTGTACTGTAGTCAGGTCTTCGTGTACTGTAGTCAGGTCTTCGTGTACTGTAGTCAGGTCTTCGTGTACTGTAGTCAGGTCTTCGTGTACTGTAGTCAGGTCTTCGTGTACTGTAGTCAGGTCTTCGTGTACTGTAGTCAGGTCTTCGTGTACTGTAGTCAGGTCTTCGTGTACTGTAGTCAGGTCTTCGTGTACTGTAGTCAGGTCTTCGTGTACTGTAGTCAGGTCTTCGTGTACTGTAGTCAGGTCTTCGTGTACTGTAGCTGCACAAAAGTCCTGGCTATTGTTCTTTTTTTTATTTTTTATTTTTTTTATTTTTTTATTAAAAAAATAAAAAAATAAAAAATAAAAAAAAGACAATAATAATTACTTTTACAAAAAACAACAGGTACAACTATTATCACTAACAAGATTACTACACGTAAATGCGTATTAATTTAAAGATAATTATATATAGATTTGCATATTGTTCTATTGTCGTTGTATGTATTGTTTTTAGTACATAAAAAACAATAGCCAGGACAATTTGTGCAGCTACACGAAGACCTTGCCAGACAACTGCTACCAAGACAGACTAAGCTTAGCAAACATTTTGTTTCTTACCAGGTTCTTTCTAAAATGTTGGACTCTTCTTGATTTGAAGTCTGTCAATTCTTGTTTCGCTACTTCAGACATATGCTGAAACTTCTCATTGGCATTTTGCTGTGCACTTTCCGCCTAGTAATAACAACAATAATAATAATAACAATAATTACTATCATGATGATGATGATATTTAATGTTCATAAAGTGTAATGCGTATTTGAAAATTTTCACGATTGATATTTGCGCAATATAAATGAATAAATTATTATTATTATTATTATAAAGTGCAAATTACTAATCTAGCTCGATTAGCTCTTTTGGATATTTCTAGGTAGCTAATACCCTATGTTTGTATTATTCTTTCTTCTTAATTAATTATATTATTGTAAATCCTGTGGTATTGAAAATAAATTGAGTTAAATTGAATTGAAATTTTTGTTGTTGCAAATTACAATGATGTATAAGATGTGTGTAAGATCAAATGAGTAGATCTTGTCTGGCTACTTGATATTTAAATAGAAATCGCAAGCATGACCGGTGTTTTAAATCGGATATAGATTCGTCCTAATTTGCATACACTCTAACTTTGATTTTCTTGGCCAAACTTATTTAAATATTTTTTAAATATTTTTGCAGCAAATATGAAATGAAGGTACAGATTTTTTAAGCCATTTAATAAACTCACAGATCGTGTTTAATCGGATATAAAACACTCCTGCTCATTTATTAAACTATACTTACCGCTGCCACTTCCTTGTTCTTTATTCTTGCTTTATCCAGAACCTTGTTGGCATTATCAAACTCAGCAAGACACTTTGCCCTTCGATAGAGAAGGTCCTTAGCAGCCTCAGTATCTCTCAGATAGTATCGCAGCAAATCAACAAGCTTTAGGTCCTCATCGGACGCAACTCTTCCTTCTAGTTTCCGTGCTCTCTCAAAATAGTCAGCTGTTTTGTTTAAAAACTTGTCCAGGCCGGCATACTCACTGGTCCCCATGGAAGCCACTCCTGTGGAGATCTTGATGAAGGTATCGGCACAGTTCTTGTGACATCGAGTCATGATATCTCCTTTACGAGTGGAATCTTTAAGTCTAAATGAGCAAATACAATAGTGTCAAGTCACATGATTGACATGCGCATGTACATTTACCATACATATTATAGCTGCGTGTGAATAATAATGCAGTATGTGCTCACTTGTTATGGTAATCGACCAGGAATTTCTTCTCACTTTCAAAGAATTCATCACCATCCTATAACATAAAAGGATACAATGACAAATCGGACAATAAGGCAGGCACTCAGTGTCGGTGTATAGACAGGGACTAGCGGTTAAACTAGTAGAGACTGCGTTGGTGTATAGACAGGGACTAGTGGTTAAACTAGTAGAGACTGTGTCGGTGTATAGGCAGGGACTAGTGGTTAAACTAGTAGAGACTGTGTCGGTGTATAGGCGGGGACTAGTGGTTAAACTAGTAGAGACTTCGTCGGTGTATAGACAGGGACTAGTGGTTAAACTAGTAGAGAGTGCGTCGGTGTATAGACAATGACTAGTGGTTAAACTAGTAGAGACTGCGTCGGTGTATAGACAGGGACTAGTGGTTAAACTAGTAGAGAGTGCGTCGGTGTATAGGCGGGGACTAGTGGTTAAACTAGTAGAGACTGCGTTGGTGTATAGACAGGGACTAGCGGTTAAACTAGTAGAGACTGCGTTGGTGTATAGGCAGGGACTAGTGGTTAAACTAGTAGAGAGTGCGTCGGTGAATAGGCGGGGACTAGCAGTTAAACTAGTTGAGACTGCGTCGGTGTATAGACAGGGACTAGCGGTTAAACTAGTAGAGACTGCGTCGGTCTATAGACAGTGACTAGCGGTTAAACTAGTAGAGACTGCGTCGGTGTATAGACAGGGAGTAGTGGTTAAACTAGTAGAGACTGCGTCGGTGTATAGACAGGGAGTAGTGGTTAAACTAGTAGAGACTGTCGGTGTATAGACAGGGAGTAGTGGTTAAACTAGTAGAGACTGTGTCGGTGTATAGACAGGGACTAGTGGTTAAACTAGTAGAGACTGTGTCGGTGTATAGACAGGGACTAGTGGTTAAACTAGTAGAGACTGTGTCGGTGTATAGATAGGGACTAGTGGTTAAACTAGTAGAGACTGTGTCGGTGTATAGGCAGGGACTAGTGGTTAAACTAGTAGAGACTGCGTCGGTGTATAGACAGGGACTAGTGGTTAAACTAGTAGAGACTGCATCGGTGTATAGACAGGGACTAGTGGTTAAACTAGTAGAGACTGTGTCGGTGTATAGACAGGGACTAGCGGTTAAACTAGTAGAAACTGTGTCGGTGTATAGACAGGGACTAGCGGTTAAACTAGTAGAGACTGTGTCGGTGTATAGACAGGGACTAGTGGTTAAATTAGTAGAGACTGTGTCGGTGTATAGATAGGGACTAGTGGTTAAACTAGTAGAGACTGTGTTGGTGTATAGACAGGGACTAGTGGTTAAACTAGTAGAGACTGTGTCGGTGTATAGACAGGGACTAGTGGTTAAACTAGTAGAGAGTGCGTCGGTGTATAGACAGGGACTAGCGGTTAAACTAGTAGAGAGTGCGTCGGTGTATAGACAGGGACTAGTGGTTAAACTAGTAGAGACTGTGTCGGTGTATAGACAGGGACTAGCAGTTAAACTAGTAGAGACTGTGTCGGTGTATAGGCAGGGACTAGCAGTTAAACTAGTAGAGACTGTGTCGGTGTATAGATAGGGACTAGCATGTATAACATAACTATTAATTGCCACTATTTGCATTAATTAATAAGTGACCACTTGTAAGACAAAAGTTGCGGCAGGTACAATGTACATTTGCAATAATCTTTGATCACAAACATAAAACATGCCAAATGCGTCTTCTGTGATGTCTCAAGTCAACTGCAAACAACAAGATGCAACATTTGTCTTGTGTAGAGGCTCAGTAATTATTGCAAACAGTGGTGTGCAATACCGCTTACCCTTTGACCAGATAAAAGTGCTTCATCAACACCTTTGGCTAAACCTTTAAAAAGACCTCCTAACTTCTCTTTCTTGTTCTTACCACGCACATTCAACTAAGAACAAGATATTGTTCAAAGACATTAATATTTTTTTACAATATTGATTTTAATAACAAATGCATGTCCAACAGCTTTATCTGTGCTCCAAACAGTTCAGCTTGGTTTTAACAGATGTTATGCACAAGCAATATGCACGCCGCAGACTCAGTAATGCATTGCTCATCAATGGAGGTTGTCTTTGCAAACTCAAACCTATTAGAGTTTTTCATGATCGACAGTTTTTTTGTGATCAACAGGGTTTTTTCTCGATCGATCACAAAAAATCTGTCAATCGCAAAAACTCAGTCGTTCTAGAAAAACTCAATTGCACAAATGGTGTACTGAGTCTGTGTATGTTGCTTGGGTTAATAATGCGTTGTTACTAACTAGTGCCAAACAGGCTTTATAAAGCATGTACACAAGCACGAGAGAATTGAAAGGGTTCCTGCAAGAACAGTGTAGGTGACTTGTGATCAAAACCCAAATTCTCCTTTGAAAATCAAAGAATCTCCAGGAGAATTCAGATTTTGATCAGAGCTCTCCACTTACTTCTCTTTTGTACTCAAGGAACACTTTAAAATTGCTGTCTTTTCTCAAACTTGGATGAGATGCAATACGAGTGAGGAACACCTCATGCATCGCTACAGTTTTCTTAAAGGTTGCAAGGTACTCACTGAAACATAAAAACATTGCATTTTAGAATTTACATGTACAGGTAGGTCAGGGGCATAGTGAGGACCCAGGAATTTCTGGGGGAGGGGGGGGGGGGGGGCACATAACCATAACTAAGACTTTTTGATGTTAATCATTTACTTACGCTTCAAGTTCCTGCTTCATTTTTTGGAATTCTTCTTTAGTCATACTATTTTCACCTGAATATAAAGTTATTTTATTCCAACATTATCGGGATACAGATTTTAGGATGGATGGTACTGTAAATGTACATGTATACAGGTCAAATTTAATTTCAGGTCATTTTTTTTAACCTAGGTTGAATTTTTTTAAATGTTTTTAACCTAGGTTATTTTTTTCTAGGTTGATTTTTTTCAACCTAGGTTATTAGTATTAGGGAAGATTATATAGTAATCAAGTACCTTGGGGTTAGTAATCAAGTACCTTGGGGTTAGGTTTAGGGTTAACACTAGTATTTGGGAAGGCTATAGTAATCAAGTACCTTGGGGTTAGGTTTAGGGTTAGTATTTGGGAAGGCTAAGTAATCAAGTACCTTGGGGTTAGGTTTAGGGATAGTATTGGGGAAGGCTATAGTAACCAAGTACCTTGGGGTTAGGTTTTGGGTTAAGTATTGGGGAAGGCTATAGTAATCAAGTACCTTGGGGTTAGGTTTAGGGTTAGTATTGGGGAAGGCTATAGTAATCAAGTACCTTGGGGTTAGGTTTAGGGTTAGTATTAGGGAAGGCTATAGTAATCAAGTACCTTGGGGTTAGGTTTAGGTTTAGGGTTAGGATTGGGGTAGACTTGGTATGAATGAATACAATCTGCTTCGTTCTACTAGAGAGCAATACAGGTACGTGTTGACGTGAATACAAGCTGCTTCGTTCTACTAAAGAGCAAGACAGGGAAGCGTTGACACGTTGACGTGAATACAAGCTGCTTCGTTGTACTAGAGAGCAAGACACGGAAGTGTTGACGCATTGATGTGAATACAAACTGCTACTAGTAAAATAAATAAATAAATACCATGTTTAACGTGTCAAGTGTTTATATCAGTACTGCTAGTGGGGACACGACTTTCACACTCACTTCTTACTACATTCTATATTCTGTACACCCAACACTTGTCTCACTAGTTCGTTTTTACCAAGGGAGGATAACGGGAGTACCCAGCGAAAAACCCTCGAAGCAAGGGAGAGAACGAACCGGATGACAAACTCAACTCACGGCCGTCCGTGAATTGAACGAG
This sequence comes from Actinostola sp. cb2023, assembly GCA_033675265.1. Classification (NCBI taxonomy): domain Eukaryota; kingdom Metazoa; phylum Cnidaria; class Anthozoa; order Actiniaria; family Actinostolidae; genus Actinostola; species Actinostola sp. cb2023. The sequence continues at coordinate 561,084 of JAUJYZ010000084.1, read as the reverse complement.
GCACCACTAAGGAATTTATTTGCCTTTTCATAAAATTTGTCTGTCAAGTACAAAGTACGAAAGTCACAAGCGAATTTGTACTTTTAGTTTCCTGTTTCAGGTTGTTATTTCTCTTTAGAAAGCCTCACGATCAACCCATGGTTCGCGAACCGCCATATTGCCAAGTCCGTGTTTTGATCTAGCGCGCATGCGTGAATTTAAATGGCATCATGACATAATAGAAAACGAATAACATTAATAAAATGTAAATATGATGCTAATCCGACATCGAAATCCTCGATGGCATAGTTGGTTAATGCGCTGGTCAACGCTGGTCTACAGTCAGAGTTCTGAGTTCGAGTCCCAGACAAGGTAAGACAAAAATTGAAAAAAATATGTTAATATGGTATAAATAGACAGATAGACAGAAATAATGTAGGCAGACAGGAAAGGAAAGGAGGGATAGGTAGGGAGAGAATGAAGGGAGGGGTGGGTGCCAGGAAGTCGTCTAGTTCTTTTGAGAACCCCCTAAAAAAATCCAAGCCCCTGTTTTTTTAATGAGTCCCCAAAAACAAATCCTTTTTAAGAATCTTAGATATTCAAAATATGACCTAGGTTGAAAAAAATCAACCTAGGTTAAAAAAATTCAACCTAGATTGAATTTAAAATGACCTGAAATTAAATTTGACCTGTAACATCTCCATGCAGCTTCAAGTTACTAGTTTAGACAATGCTGTACTCGACTCTGACTAAAGACACAATCACATGTACACAGGCAATAGCGATGTTCATGGTGTCATAAGCCATTGTTAAGTACCGTGCCAACCAGAAATCGATTGGCTGATGAAATAATGCAACTTGTGAACAGCTATTGTAATCACGGTTGGCAAATTAACATTACAAAGTCAATGTGTCATCAATGTTTACAAAGAGTGAACATGGCTATTGAGCCAAACCCTGAGACAATACACTGTATATCAGTTGTCTGGCATTACATGCACAGCAGAATCTGCAAACTCAAAAACCATATTTTGTTACTGTTGAATGAATGGATCCTTTATTTAAACCCAGGGAAGTCCCTTCAGTGTCACCGGCAGTTATCCCTGTTCCTCTTCATATCCTATACACTGTACATGTACAAATCCTGTGGACAGTCAAGGGTTACCAGACCTCCTTGTGGAAGCCACTGAAAAATATGTACAAATAGAGTAAGACTAAGGGCACTAACCTTCACCGAGTTTCTGAAGCTTTTCACGGGAAACATCAAAATCTGGTTTTGGTGGGGCTGGCGGGATCTATTGTAGTGGAATATTAACAGACATTGTTAGTATTGGTCAAACTGAAAATGAATGACATGAAATAATGAATGCATTTATAAATAAGTAAAATGAAGATTGTAATTTTATATATTTGTACAATAAATTAAATCAATAAACAAATCATCTACACTGTACACATGTATAAACTTTAGCGTGTCCATAGTTTTGTCCACGAGAAAGCCTATAAAGGAATGACCTAACGCCAGTTTATTGTTCTAAGTGTGAAAGTTGATAGTTCATTTCAAGTTTACTTACGATAATTCCACCATATTCATCGTTCTCGACCAGGCGATCGTGCAACCACACGAACTCCTCATGCTCTCGAACCACACTGAACTCACTCTCCTTGAAGTCAGGCAACGTGGTCTACAATAATACAAACAGAACAGTCAACGATCGTCAAGAAGATATGTTTCAGCTTTCGACTTCCATTTATACTCCTTAATTGGAAAGTTACATGATTAACTTGGACAAACCTTAGTGTGCACCGTGAATTTAACCCGGTCTCTCTCACTCAAAGCATCTGAGATGTCAACTACGAGTGTGGAATCCGTGGAGAGATCGACTGTTTGTGTTCGAGGCTGCGATAATACAAGAAAAACAATCAATGGTCGAGTAAAATACCTCAAGATTTGAACCAACACGGGACAATCACTGACACATAGACGCTACGATTGTGGTGTTTTAATACCTTCTCGACGTTCTCGTCGTCCAGCATATCCGGGCTATCTGCAGCGTCCTACATAGAGTAATCATAAAGTGAGGTTAGTAATACGATTTTGCGTTCAGATATTGAATTATCGGGGTGTTTTTCGAGGCTTTTTACTCACCATCATGGCTGCCGAGCGTACCACTCACTTGATCTTATCACGTGACAGGTAGTCGGTGACAAACCACTTACGTATACCCCTACCCCTGAGATAAAAGTTTTGCAAACGTTGAAGTTTGAAGTTGAAGTTGAAGTTGTGGTGTAGTGTGAGGGCCTGCACCTGTACGGAACCCGAACCGAAATGATCCCTGTCTCCGAAATGATCCCCAGACTGGCTCGTAAATGATACCCAGTGAAATTTGTTTCTGGAGTATTCAGACTAGACTTATCTTGGCACCCGGCCCCCAGTAAGGCATCAGCTGAATATATGGGAAAACTGGTTTTTCGTAATTTCTAGCCATTCTATTTTTTGATGATGCTCAGAATCTTTTGCAAACCTATTTTTTAAGGAAAACCAAGACCTTGACGCAAAGAAATCTCGAAAGTAAAACGATTCTGAAAAATTTCTCTCAAAATTACATAACGTAAATATTTTCCATATATAGGGCTAATATGGGAAAACTGGTTTTTCGTAATTTCTAGCCATTCTATTTTTTGATGATGCTCAGAATCTTTTGCAAACCTATTTTTTAAGGAAAACCAAGACCTTGACGCAAAGAAATCTCGAAAGTAAAACGATTCTGAAAAATTTCTCTCAAAATTACATAACGTAAATATTTTCCATATAGGGCTAATATGGGAAAACTGGTTTTTCGTAATTTCTAGCCATTCTATTTTTTGATGTTGCTCAGAATCTTTTGCAAACCTATTTTTTAAGGAAAACCAAGACTTTGACGCAAAGAAATCTCGAAAGTAAAACGATTCTGAAAAATTCCTCTCAAAATTACATAACGTAAGTATTTTCCATATAGGGCTAATATGGGAAAACTGGTTTTTCGTAATTTCTAGCCATTCTATTTTTTGATGTTGCTCAGAATCTTTTGCAAACCTATTTTTTAAGGAAAACCAAGACTTTGACGCAAAGAAATCTCGAAAGTAAAACGATTCTGAAAAATTCCTCTCAAAATTACATAACGTAAATATTTTCCATATAGGGCTAATATGGGAAAATTGGTTTTTCGTAATTTCTAGCCATTCTATTTTTTGATGGTGCTCAGAATCTTTTGCAAACCTATTTTTTAAGGAAAACCAAGACCTTGACGCAAAGAAATCTCGAAAGTAAAACGATTCTGAAAGATTCCTTACATAACGTAAGTATTTTCCATATAGGGCTAATATGGGAAAACTGGTTTTTCGTAATTTCTAGCCATTCTATTTTTTGATGTTGCTCAGAATCTTTTGCAAACCTATTTTTTAAGGAAAACCAAGACCTTGACGCAAAGAAATCTCGAAAGTAAAACGATTCTGAAAGATTCCTTACATAACGTAAGTATTTTCCATATAGGGCTAATATGGGAAAACTGGTTTTTCGTAATTTCTAGCCATTCTATTTTTTGATCAGAATCTTTTGCAAACCTATTTTTTAAGGAAAACCAAGACTTTGACGCAAAGAAATCTCGATCGCGAAAGTAAAACGATTCTGAAAATTAAATTACCGTGACATTGTATGAAAAAGTTGTTCACAGGATCTGTTGAACAAGTGAGGGTTTAACTTTTAAAATCCCAATTTACATACACACATGCATACATTCCATAGCTATATGTTTTCAAATATATCCATGGAAAAACAGCAAGTTTGTCCACAGGTAGCCCAAACGTAGAATCAGTGGACCGTGACGTCATTGAATATTCGTTTGACCGTTGGATTTTCGAATGGTCTCAGGAATGAGCTCTTAGAAAGACTTCAAAGGATATGGGATTCTGAAATATGTCTTCATAACAGTAGTCTGATAATTAAAGAACACTTTGGTGTAGAAATCTGAGCAAGAAATTGTGTTTTTTTGAGTGGTTTTGAGCGATTCGAAAATTCACCCGTTTCTATGTACGCTAGAAACGGGTGAATTTTCGAATCGCTCAAAACCACTCAAAAACACAATTTCTTGCTCAGATTTCTACACCAAAGTGTTCTTTAATTATCAGACTACTGTTATGAAGACATGTTTCAGAATCCCATATCCTTTGAAGTCTTTCTAAGAGCTCATTCCTGAGACCATTCGAAAATCCAACGGTCAAACGAATATTCAATGACGTCACGGTCCACTGATTCTACGTTTGGGCTACCTGTGGTTTGTCTTCATTTTTGGCGCGAAATTCTTTCCAAAACTCTTAATACCCATAGTGCTTTGCGTGCCCGTGCTTGGTAACCAAACTAAAGAACAGACAAACATGGCGGACTCTGAAGGTAAAGCGACATAAACACGGTTTTCTATTGCTGTTTTTACTGCTTTAGGGTCTTTTGAGTTGATAATATTGTGTCTTACTGAAGGTGTTCCTGAACCAGTTTCTCAAGCTCCTTCTACGGAAGAAAATAACCAAATTAAACCCGAGGTAAATCAAATCAAGCTTGGATTAAACAGCTGTCAAGTCATGTACAATGTAACTTTATACATTTGCAGATTTCATGGCAAACTTTCTTCCTATTTATTTTTCTGTATTTTGTATAGCAGAGAGATTTGTCTTGCTGCAGTGTAAAGTATTATTACCACATCGCTTGTAAATGAAAGATTTATCTTGTGGTAGATTCGAGACCAAAACTTTCAAGACTTTTATAAGACTTTCTCAACTACAAAACAAACTCGGCAAAATGTGTAACCTTTAGTACAATATTGAAGTATTACCAGCGATATTGTACTAAGCTAAATTGTTCAAAAAAACGACAATAATTATTGTGGTGCAAGGTTCTGGTGGGGACTTGAAATTATATGCCATACATGTACATGTAACTTCACGCTCTCTTGTTGAATACAATCATCCATCTATGATTATATACCAAGTGCTGATGCCTGGTTTTCACTAGCGACGCAAGCATAAGTACAAGCATAAGAGGCCTTATATCACTGTGAAAACGGGCCTGATGCAAGCATAAGTACAAGCATAAGAGGCCTTATGTCACTGTGAAAACAGGCCTGATGCAAGCATAAGAACAAGCACAAGAGGCCTTATATATCACTGTGAAAATGGGCCTGATGCAAACATAAGCACAAGAGACCTTATGTCACTGTGAAAACAGGCCTGACGCAAGCATACGAACAAGCACAAGAGGCCTTATGTCACTGTGAAAACAGACCTAATTCAAGCATAAGCGCAAGCACAAGAGGCCTTATATCACTGTGAAAATGAGCCTGACACAAGCATAAGCACAAGAGGCCTTATGTCACTGTGAAAACAGACCTGACGCAAGCATAAGCGCAAGCACAAGAGGTGTTATTTCACTGTGAAAACAGGCCTGACACAAGCATAAGCACAAGAACAATAGGCCTTATCTCTCTGTGAAAATGAGCCTGACACAAGCATAAGTGCAAGCACAAGAGGGCTTACATGTATGTCACTGTGAAAATGGGCCTGACGCAAGTACAAGTTCAGGGATCAAAAAATGTTTTCATTCCCTTGTGATTATGCTATGCTTGCATCACAGTGAAAACCCACACATTTTCAAGTATTTATTTACTTATTTATTTATTTATTTAATGATTTGCCAAAAGCAGGCGAGTTTACAAAAGAACATAAATAGTTCTCCACTTTTTCATTATGCCTGACTACAGCTACCACATTATGTCTTTATTATAGGCAATGGAAGCATCACCACATGCTGAGATTGGTCTGACAGATAATTTACAGGTATAGTCCCAGGGAGGGGAGTACTTAGGGAGAAGAATGTCCCATGATTAGAGTGTTCATAATCTGTTCATTTTATAGAAATTCATTGAGAAAGAAAAAGAAGAAGCAGATAAACTTACCAAACCTAAGGTAGATCTGCAGTCCTTACCAACTAGAGCCTACCTTGACCAGACTGTTGTACCTATTCTTCTACAAGGCCTAGCAACCTTAGCTAAAGAAAGGTATACTTTGTATTCAGTCATCTACATGTACAGTACCGCTTAAATGTAACTTCCCCTAACGCGCGCGTTGCGAGCGATTAACGAGCGCATATTCAGTGAGCATGTCCAAATCATTACCTGGAAGGCTGAGCAACGTGTGTAGCCACGCGGAACGACAAATCAGTAAAGTATACTTTGGTGACAGCTTTAAAAAGTCTCGTTGAGTGGGCGAGTTTTGACTTTGAGTTTTGTTATTGCTGATCTGTACTATTGGTCACCTCCCCACAGTGGTCACCTCTGTCATAGCCAGTTTTTCCCGCCTAGTCACCAGCGAGCCCATACATTTATTGTTATCGAAACCTCCCACAATGGCCACCTCTGTCATAGCCAGTTTTTCCCGCCTAGTCACCGGCGAGCCCATACATTTATTGTTATCGAAACCTCCCACAATGGTCACCTCTGTCATAGCCAGTTTTTCCCGCCTAGTCACCAGCGAGCCCATACATTTATTGTTATCGAAACCTCCCCACAATGGTCACCTCTGTCATAGCCAGTTTTTCCCGCCTAGTCACCAGCGAGCCCATACATTTATTGTTATCGAAACCTCCCCACAATGGCCACCTCTGTCATAGCCAGTTTTTCCCGCCTAGTCACCGGGGAGCCCATACATTTATTGTTATCGAAACCTCCCCACAATGGTCACCTCTGTCATAGCCAGTTTTTCCCGCCTAGTCACCGGGGAGCCCATACATTTATTGTTGTCGAAACCTCTCACAATGGCCATCTCTGTCATAGCCAGTTTTTCCCGCCTAGTCACCGGGGAGCCCATACATTTATTGTTATCGAAACCTCCCACAATGGTCACCTCTGTCATAGCCAGTTTTTCCCGCCTAGTCACCGGCGAGCCCATACATTTATTGTTATCGAAACCTCCCCACAATGGTCACCTCTGTCATAGCCAGTTTTTCCCGCCTAGTCACCAGCGAGCCCATACATTTATTGTTATCGAAACCTCCCCACAATGGCCATCTCTGTCATGGCCAGCAAGCACATACATTATTTTGTTGTTATTACAACCTCCCCACAATGGTCAGCGTTTTCCCCGCTAGTCTCCACTCTGGGGAATTATTCAAAGGCTGCCATTGATTCAAAATAGGCTTTGAATAGGATGATGGTAAATGTTGGCAGATAAGCCACACTTTTGAACTAAGATAATTATTGTTCCAATAGTTGTTTGTAGGTCGTGTTGTAATTCATAATAAGTAAATGCTTGTTTCATCGACCTTGAGTTTATTTTTGAAATATAAACTGAGCTTTCGAGCTACGTGCTCATCTTCAGGGTTACAATGTGTATGTAGGCGTCATTACAACGTTGAAGAAACTAACGGGATGCGTGAGCAAACACAAAGCGCGCAAGGAAGAATCAAATAAAAGAAGAAAGAAACACGTAAGTTACGGTGTGCGAGCAAACATATGACAAGAACAGACAGGAAAAAAAAAAAAGTGAAAGAGAAAATTAAATAAATAAATAATTAAGTGGATGAATAAATAAATAAAGGAATGAATGAGTGAATAAATGAATGAATGGGTAAATAAATGAATGAATAAATGAATGGATAAATGAATCAATGAATCAATGAATGGATAAATAAATGAATGAATAAATGAATGGATGAATAAATGAATGAATAAATGAGAGAAAGAATGAATGAATGAATAAAAAATAAAATAAATAAGATATAAAAGAGAGAAAGAGAGAAATACAGACAAAGCTAATGATGATCTAACAGGCTACAATAGCTATTAGGTAGGATTCTACCACTCAAGGTCGATGAAACAAGCATTTACTTATTATAATTATTGTTGTTGAAAGTTGGGGATATGGTTTACTGTGATGTGATCCATAAACAAAACAAAATCAGAGCGAAAGTTGTCTTATTGTACCATGGTTTTAATATTAACTATAATAATAATAATAAAGTATTTGGAGCATCCTATAAGGTCTTGATGCTCTTATTTAGCATGCAACTTAACCAAAACAACTAAATCCATTGTGTCTTTCATAACTTGTTTTATTTATTCATCCATGTACTTGTTTCATTTTATATCTCAATAGCTTATGTGTTATTTTCTCTCTCCAGACCTCCCAATGCAATCGAGTACCTGGCAACGTACTTATTAAAAAATAAAACACAGTTCGAGGAGAGTTTATAGGCAAAAAGTCCAGCTATTGACTTGGTGTACATATGGAGACAATCTAGAAAGAAAAAACATTACTTAACTCAAGCAAAATCTCAAGAAACACCTTAATGTACAAGGGTCTCACATTGTACAATATATTACATGTGAATCACATTGGTTGCACTTATTTGCTGTTACGGTTCAGCTAGTTTTGCTCTGTTTTATTGTTTCTATCAATTTTGTAGCCTGATTTATGGATGTCTCAGGTGTCTTATGCTTTTGCTAACGGAAAGGGGAGCTATCTCAGATAGTCAAGCAACTTTGTATCTTGGAAAGAGGTCAATTCTGATTTGCAATAAAGGCCTACACTCTGCTTTCCTATGCACACTATCCAGAATTAAAGAGAACCAAGTACCATTGTGTATATCATATTTCCAGCCACAGTGGTTTTGGGCATGGGAAATCGACACCCTAATGGGCTGAAAACCGAGCCTAGTCCCTGAAAGGCCAGTTTGTTTAATAACCCTTTACCTACAGTACCTTAAATAAAGGTTTTCATTCATTCATTCTGGGAATAAAATATGCACCAGAATCCTCCTCCCTAAAGGGTGTTAGCCATTTTGGATCTAAAATTACAAAGCTCTCTACAGAGAAAACGGGGCAATAAAACAGCCTTTTTGATTAGTTAAAACATAGCAACTACAATGTAAGGGGAGTGCCTCTCAGGAACATGGTGACATTCAGGGGGAGTGCCATCATGGGTGTAGTCGGGATTTTCCATTGAGGGGGTCACACTCCATATTGTTCACCACCAAATGCCCCCCTCCCCTCCTCAAACATATAAATTTAAAGAGTAGACCCAGAGGAAAGGTGGGGGGGGGGGGGGGGGTGACAGGCACCATGTGACCCCACTGCATACACCCCTGCATCAACTGTGATTGATACATGTAAGCATAATAGCTATTAAACCTGATCCTTGATGAAAATGATGTTGTAATGGACTAGATGGTCAACGAGGAAAGACAAAACAACACAAATTGCTAATAAGGCCATTCCTATAGCCCCTCTCCTCTTCCCTACATCCCCCCTCTATTTTGTAAGGTCAGTGCCACAGGAAGCCCAAGCCATCACTCAATGGAGCTTGGGCTACCTGTGTTATCATTTCTTGGTGGAAGCCATTTAATTGATCAAAATGTCCAAACGATGCTTCGTCTTATCACTCTAGATGTAAATAACACGTTATTAAGGGTTCGTGGAAGCGTTGGCCAACTTTACAGCAAGACTGCCAAGGATTATGGCTACTCCTTCGATACGAACACTCTGGAGTCAGAATTCCACAAAGCTTATAAAAAATACTATAAAAAATACCCAAACTTTGGAGCCCGGGACAATGTCGGTACTAAATACTTTTGGCACCAGATCGTCCGTTCCACTTTCACGAATTCAGGATGCAAAGACGATGCTGTTATATCGCAGATTGCGTCCACGCTGTACAGCGACTTTGCTCTTCCACTGAACTGGGTATTGTTCGAGGACGTTCCACTAGTTTTGAAGCACCTTAAAAACAAGGGATACAAAATGGGAGTTGTTTCTAATTTCGATGAGCGACTGCCTTTAATATTAGAGGGATTAGGAATTCTGAAGTACTTTTCGTTTGTCCTGTGTTCAACGGAAGTCGGAGTTGCTAAACCATGTGCAAAGATCTTTCAACTAGCTCTCCAGAGGGGTGGAGTTAGGGCAACAGAAGCATTGCATATTGGGGATAATGTCACTTTGGACTATCGGGCAGCAAAAGCCGTAGGAATGTCTGCCTACCTGATAGATAGATTCAATAATGTTAAACAAAAAGATGGCATTGATTCTGGTCATGTTATACAAAGCTTGGAAGCTTTACTTGAGCTTTAATTTATTTATTCAGTGCCTCCCTGGGTGCCTCCTATGCCCACTATTTGGATGTAGTAAAATAACATAAAATATATAAGAACTCATGACTTAAGGTGCGGACAAACGGTGCAACATTGCGTGCAATATTGCTGGCAATTTTGTTGCAGCGTGTGTCCACCCATGAAACTGATTGCTCGCAATGAGCTTGTGTCACCTGTCACGTGACTTTTTATATTTTCACTGAAGACAAACGAAAATACCATAACTGGAAAGAGCATACTAAAGTTAGTAAAAGTGGAAAGTTTGAAGGGAAGTAAGTAAATAGGGCAAGAGTTACAGGCATTCAAACTTTGCCTTTTTTGTATGGAAATGTACTGTTGGAAGGCAACGCTTGCCCTCCAAGCGAAAAACCCATACAAATCCTTGTCAAAGCGGGAAACTTTGAAAGCCTTTAACTTTTCTCTTATTTGCTTGATTCTTTTAAAATTTTCAACTTATACTAATTTTAGTATGCTCTTTCAAGTTATGATATTTTCGTCTGCCTTCGGTGAAAATTTAAAAAGTCACGTGACAGGTGACACAAGCCCATTGACTAGCGTGCGCTAATACAACATAATTTGTTGCTCGCAATGTTGCAGAAGTAGGACTCGATTCTACTTCTGCAACATTGCGTACAACATGTTGCAGAGGTGGACACACGCTGCAACAATACATGTTGTAGGGAATGTTGCACGAAATGTACACACCTTTATTATTGTTATTATAAAATATATTTTTAACAAAGACGTTTCGGGACATGTGTCTCTTCATCAATGTGCTCTATATACTGTATACTATTATGTCGATATAGGAGCAGCCTTCATCTGCTATTATACCAGGGACAGATTTGGGGTGGGGCGAAGGAGGCGCACACCCCCCTTTGGGAAATTCAAATACCTTTTTTGCCAAAAAAATTATTTACATAATAAAATTTGGCTGAAACCAATGTCCAACCTGAACATGCACTCCCCTTGCAAAATCTTTGGATCTGCCATGGTATAAAATATATAAACATGTGCTCCACACTCACTTCACTGTAGTCCACATATTGAGCTGACAGTTCTATAGTGACCTACCCACCGAGCAAGTTTGATTTGAAGTTGTCTGACAACTCATTCCTCCTGGCTAAGCTTGTTCCCGGCCAGAGCGATTCCCCATACCTTATTACCATAACAATACCCATGCAGGGCAGAATCAGTTACTCTATATACTGATGGTCTCAAACTCTACAACCATTATCATACTATATCTATATCCTGACTGATATCCAGTTTTGACTAAATACCTGTGAATACAAGTATTCCTAAATTACAATTTGCATTGGTTCATATTGGGTTTCCTGTGGCACGTTCAGTGGGACTGGGTACAAATTTAAAAATGGCGGGTAAACTGAAGTAACCGCGATTCTAGTTGTACATTTTTCTTTGAAAAGAAGTACATTATTGAGTTAACAATACCTATATTTCTAGCTGACAGAGGCAAATGACTTCTCGTTTTGGATATCCCTATTTGTATAACGCATTTAACAGAACAAAGTGGATTTCTGGCCAAAACTCGCAAAAGGCAAAATGTCCTCAAGAAACCAGAATTTTCACTTCCAGCGACATTTCTCTTCACCCAACTCTAACCCTGCTCATTCTGGGTGGTTCAGAGATCCATCTAGCAAGACCTGGAGCCCTAAAAGTGATGATTCTGATCATAGTTTGACCTCAGATGAAGAGAACCATGTAATCACGGCAATGGAAACAGACTGTCACATGGCTTCTGATGAAGACAACAGTCTTCCTAAAAATAGTACATGTGTCTTTAATGCCCCTTTACTTGCAAATCCATTATGCCCAGCAAGTAATGTAACCTCACAAAAGCATTCAAACCAACAACATGGCGGAAGCTCAAAGTCTCTCCTGATTGGTCGACCTTTGAGAGCGGTGGGGTTAAAGGACATGGATCTAGCCACGAATGCAAGAGCTGAAGAGATTAGGTTACTTAAGGAAGCTAACAGGGGTGGAGATAGGAGACATGCGGTCGGTCCTATCAGACAAAATTCAGCCCCTGCATCGCTACATCACTGGAGGGGTGGTTACCAAGGAGATGAAGCAAAACAGCTCAAAAATCAAACCTCTCAAAAGGGTAAATATATGTCAGCCATTAACAGATCTAAGGAGATGTACAGTAACATAAGAAGCAGGCAACAAACTGACCACAACATTGTGCTTTATGATTCAAAAATAGCAAGAAATGGTACGAAAAACATGTCCAACGCTATTTTTCCGAAATTATATTCTACAGACATCGATGAAAATAAATTTGATGAAAACTGTGATGATAGTTCAATCAAAGAGATTGAAGTAATAGAAATTCCTGATGATTGTGATCTCAAGGATGGCGATGAAACTTCTGAAGCCAAACAAGACAGTTTAAGACAAAGAAAAGTTACAAAGAAATACTATAAAAGCTCATCAAGTTTGCCGTCATTTAGCGATGATGATGATGAATTGGAAATTTCCAGAAAACAAGTAGCCGATGATAAGTGCGATGGTGATGATGAATTGGAAGTTTCCAGAAAACAAGTAGCCAATGATAAGTGTGAAGATGTGATGCCTCCTGACAAGACTTCAAACAAAACAAAGCACTTGTCAATAACAGCTTTAGGTGTAATGATCATGTCTGTTGCTGTAGTTGTGGTTTCATTATACGTTCACCTCAATCCTCATGGACTCTGTTTAAGCAGCGAGTTCCGATACAACCTCACAGGGCTAAAGAATGATCTGAAGCAAGAATTCTACGGACAACATCTCGCAATGAAAATATTACTATCATCTCTGAAAAGCCATAGTCAAACCACAAAGAGAAACAAACCATTGGTTTTATCGCTGCACGGATGGACAGGAACAGGCAAGAACTATGTGAGTGGGCTCATTGCTAAACACATCTTTAAACATGGAATCAATAGCAAGTTTATTCACAAGTTTATCATCCCTCTGCATTTCCCGCATGTTTCTGAGATTGATGTGTACAAAAGACAACTGAAGGATTGGATTATAGGAAATATTACTAAATGCAGCAAGGGAGGTTTGTTCATATTTGACGAGATGGATAAGATTCCCCCTGGTGTCGTCGACGTACTGAAGCCATTCCTTGATACCAAAGGAGCCAAATTCAATCTCGATTTCCGAAAAGTGATCTTCCTGTTCCTTTCGAACACTGGTGGAAAGCTAATAAACCAACACGTCCTTGAGCATTATAAGAAAGGCCTCGCACGAGAATCTGTTGGACTTGTTGAACTTGAACACTTACTCGACAAACATACAGATAACAACCCCAATGTATGGTACAAGGAGCTTCTCGAATCTGAAGACATTGATTATTTTGTTCCATTTTTGCCTCTGGAAAGATCGCACTTGAAACAGTGTATACGTAAAGATATGCAATCCAAAGGCTACGTTATACTTGAAAGAATGGTGACCGAAGTTGCTGATGAAATGGGATACTTTCCACAGGATTTGCAAATCTTCTCAGTGGCAGGATGTAAGAAAGTCTCATCTAAGGTTGATGTCGCTATGGGTTGAGGTACGTTGATGTACGTGTATCATTTGAAGGACTCCCTGCAAGAACAACGTAAGTGATCTCTGATCAAAATCTAAATTCTCCTTGAGATTCTTTGAATTTCAAAGGAGAATTTGGGTTTTGATCAAAAGTCACTTACTCCGTTCTTGCAGGGAGCCCTTCATTTGACATACATGTAAATGTTCATTGAAATTTTTGTTTGATTATTGAGCTAAGCCCCACAAATATACATGGGGTGCATTGAGCAAAAAATAACCTATCAAGCAAGAAGGGACCTATCGAGCAAAAAGGGACCTATCGAGCAAAAAGGGACCTATCGAGCAAAAAAGGGACCTATCTAGCAAAAAGGGACCTATCAAGCAAAAAGGGACCTATCTAGCAAAAAGGGACCTATATGTATCTAGCAAAAAATGGACCTCATGACATTTTCATTAAAAGATGTACATTTATTTTTGTAAGCAATAGGCGCGACTTGCATGATGACGTTGTTAAACTACAACTACCAAAATGCTTTGGGAATTGTTTTTCTTATTCAGATTTTTATTCCCTCATGAGAATAGTAAGCCATTATTGGTGCTAATTACATGTATCTAACACAAGAAAATGGGCAAAACCTGATGAGAAAAACACAAAAGAATTTATAACCATGACAAGTGTTGTAATTGTGATACAAAATAGTCCTCATTTGCATAAACTTTAACAGTGATTTCCCCCTGAAATTACTTGTATCTTCAAGATATTGGTAAAGCATCAAATTACACACAAGTTCTGTGTATTGCCCGTATTGTATCAGATCTGCAATCGCTCACCTTTGACTCATGATCATGATACAACACAGCCACTCATGGTGTAACACTACTTATCATAATTCATGAGGAAAACATAATAGAAATCACAACTATGGCAGAGCATCTGTGGATATGATACAGTTGAACCCCAGTATCTCGAACTCGGTTATCTCGAACCCCCCGTTATCTCGAACACAAACCCATTTCCCTTGGGTCGTTTTTTCAGTCAATTGCTATCGATTATCTCAAACCCCCACTATCTTGAACAATTTATCAATTCCCATGGGAGTTCGAGATAACGGGGTTCTACTTTATTAGTAAGTCCAATATAATATTCACGTCCATGTTGTACATGAGATCTACAATCACTCTCCTTTGGCTCATACAACACGGCCGCTCATATTTGGGGTGTCGAATGGTCCCTACAAAAAGTCACAGTCTCATGAAATTTTGGTCAATTTTCGCGGGTCTCGAAGTCTCTTTTTTTCGCAAAAAGCCGTCTCAGAGTCTCGAATTTTGAAAACAAAGGAAATTGGTGAAAAAGTGTCTCGGGCTCGCCATAAAATGCCTGCATGGTCTCGGAGTCTCTCAAAGTCTCGCCTTGACCATTCAACAGCCCTCATATTGTATCTATTACATACATTATTGTTATTATACCAGTCAGAGATTGACTCTCTCTTTCAGTCTGTAAGCTATGGAGCCTGGTAATCCACTAATTACAATTTTCTTTTGGGGTCAATACAGGTCATAGGGTCCCGTTTAGCTGAAAGCAGCTCATTTATATATGAGGAAGTGGAACAAGAGTAAATAATTTGTATCAAAGAGACGAAACAGCCCAAGCCATTGCAATTTGGACTAGTTTGAAATCCTGAGGATTAGTTGATTTATCCAAATCTACTTCTAGGGTAGCTAACTTTATCGTTTACATGTATGCATGTATATACAATGTACCTGTTTCAAAACTGGTTGTCGGAGAGAGAGAAAGGCGACAGGAGATAGAGCATATGCAAAAATTAGCATAATAGTTGAACATTGATGTTTTTAGTAGCAAAAAGGTTCAAAATGATAGCAAATTTATGCTCCAAGAAAGTTAGTCTATGAGTCTCCTATTATATTTAATTATTTCCTACAACAGTTTAAATAGGTGCATACGTATATATACGTAAATAGGTGCATACTTATACCATAGTTATCTTGTCACAAATGTATGTACATTTACCATTAGTAAGTCTGTTTAGTATCAAATCTTGTATTAAAATAATGATACAGTCATTTGCAAAAATTCTGGCCGCCACGATATATCAATATATCGGGTGCATTATGGGTAATTAAATAATACTATTTTGAGTTTCCTAACTTATTAAATGAAGCAAAATACAAACGTAAGACTAAAATAAACATTATACTAAATATTTCTACCAACTTTGCTGGCATTAACCGCTTTAAGGGGAATTTTCGATTATTTAATTACCCATAATGCACCCGATATATTGATATTTCGTAGCGGCCAGAATTTTTGCAAATGACTGTAACACATTCAATGTTATAGTATTATCTAAGCTCAGATTCAATTTCCATTAAATGTAAGTTCCTATAGGATTTGAATATTTCTGAATATGGTGTTAATAGTTGCAATATATACAAAATACTTGCAAGAAACTCCGAGTTTTGGAGTGAGGCGCGGTATTGCGGAAAAATTATGCAAGCTCAGTCGATTTAGTAGAAGACGACGAAGGTGTGTCAATTTCCTTAATTTGCATACTCTTTCTGCAAAATTAACACGACTTAAATGAACGCGATTTTTTTAAATCCGCGTTAATACTCCAGTTTCGCGTTGTTTAGAGATGACCGCTGTCCTTGACAAAAGACGCATTTGTACAGGGTTAGCCTCGATTCAGAAACCAGTCCGTGCAATCCAAAAATGTTTCTATTGTTTCATGTCAACATTTTTTCGTGTTCTTGTTGATATTTGTGAATAATTTACACTGACTCGAGGCTAACCCTGTACAAATGGGAAAACACTAGATCCCAGTGACCCAAACCAGGTCAAGATTTGAATAACAATAGGAACTATATAGTACAACAATAGGAACTATTGTTAGATATGCCTCGTTCTACAAAGGACATGTCTTTGTAGAACGAGGCATCTATTGTTATTCAAATCTTGACCTGGTTTTGGTCATTGGGATCTAGTGTTTTCCGTACAAATGCGTATGTTGTCAATAAGTACAGCGGGATCTGTGAACGCGAAAAGGGACTATTTCGTGGAGCGTTAATTTCCTATAATAACGTAAATGGTTTTGATGTGACGTCATAATGAATATAAGTGCTTTGTAAGTTGTCCATGTAAAAGCGCTATATAAATAAAGTTATTAGGGTTCCCATTGATAGCAGTACGTTTTGTTTCTGAAGGGAATACCCTGTTTAAATAAAGGTTTTCATTCATTCATTATTATTATTATTATTATATCGATCTGCCGACAGTTTAACTTGTGAAAGATTTCCAGAACGTAACGGCGGCGTCATTCCATCTTTTCACAAATGTTTGATGATCCTTGATTGTTGACAACATTTGTGCTTGTTGACGTACATTACTGAGAGCCTCAACACGCCTGGTCCAGCCTGGCTTAGCCTCCATCTTTTCTGACTGGATCAAATGTCGATGTACTCCACTTCTGTCAGAGGATTTGGTCTTAAGGCAATCTCTTCCAGGCGTTCAATGCAGCTTTTAGCTTTGCAAATATTTAAATAAACATAAGCGTTCATGGTCTCTAAGTCCTTTTCAAGACCAGCCAGAATTCTCTCCTTTTGTGTCTTTTTGTCTTTTGCAAACGTTGTAACGCATTCTCGTCCCCAGACCCTTACCCTTCTCAGCTTTAGAAAGCTGAGAAGGGTCTGGGGACGAGAATGCGTTGTAACGCGATTTGAGCTCATCTGAAGTTTTCTGTAATTTTACCGTGTAAAATTCAAAACGGTACGTGTTGTTGACATGTTGTCTCCAGTGGCATTGCATTGGACAAACACCACAATTTGCCAGAGCTGTATATCGGTAATTCATTGCAGCACAGCTACTTTTGTCTTCGTCATTAGGAATCATACAAGGATAGTGACATGTAAAGTTGCACTTGAGACAGTTGGTAA
This sequence comes from Actinostola sp. cb2023, assembly GCA_033675265.1. Classification (NCBI taxonomy): domain Eukaryota; kingdom Metazoa; phylum Cnidaria; class Anthozoa; order Actiniaria; family Actinostolidae; genus Actinostola; species Actinostola sp. cb2023. Next base: position 543,440 of record JAUJYZ010000084.1, on the reverse strand, counting down.
CATATTCACCAACATCTAAATCAACTTTACGCTGTCTCGTTTTCTCGATCTCATAAGTAAAGTCTTTATTGGTCTCCATATCTTTCTCGTGTAGTTTTAAAACGCGCTTCTCTTGATCTAACTCCTCTACTTTACACAAACCAGCTTGTATTTTTACCTGGACACCTTGAACAAGACACTCCAGCTGTTCTCTTTCCTTAATAACTTCATTCGTCAATTGGAGACTTACACTTTCAGTTTGTCCAAACACTTTGAAGAAATTTTCAAAACTCTTTTCCCCCATTTTCCAGAACATTGCATTAAACTGAGCATCATCATCATCAGGATAAAGTGCTGAGTTGTTGAATTTGAACACATGTTGGTACTCAAACCCTGATTCTTTTATTGCAGCCAGTACTGGAGGCTTTTTGGCGTCTGCAAACGTTACCATCAAGAATATGTTTCTTTTGAAGTCTTTGCCAAAAATGCTGAGAATGGCGTCGAAAATGTACTTCTGGGTGTGAGAGAGTGGGTTTGATGACGCATTGACAACAAACCCGATACCATCAACGTGATCAATGCCTTGCTTTCCCTTGAGAGAGAAAACCTCTTTGATTTGCTTGGTGATTTTCTTATCTCTGTTAAGTCCTCGTGTATCGCCATAACTGGGAGTGTCAATGATGGTAAACGTGTAGGGAAGTTCCAACTGGTCTTGTTTTTGAAATGTATAAGCCGTGATCCATTGGGTTTGACTATGAACTTGAGAACGAGTCTCTACGTCGTCAACAAGTTTGTAGCGGTGTTCGCTTTCATATGACACACGTCTGATGTAGTTGACAAAGCCATTGATCAAAGTGCTCTTCCCTGTACCAGTGGCTCCTACCAGCATCAATACTTTTCCATCCTGAAATGGACGTAATGGGTCGATCTCACCAACGATAACCTTTCGAAGGTTTCTATCCTTGTCCTCCATTATTGTTGCAGTTGCTGGTGGTATTATATGAATGGAACTTGACATTTTGTGTAACGGTTTATCTATCAAAAAATAAACAGAAACAGCAACGTTGAGAACCACAATGTTGGTTTAATTATCGACGGAGTTCTCGAGTGATTAAGGACGTTCGCGGGCAAGAATGCGCCTGAATTTGTTTTAAATTTGGACTGACGAAAATAATATCAACAAATTGTTATGCATGATCAGTGTTGTTCAAACAACAGGAGTTTACTCGGAAAATAGAACGACCTAGACTTATAGACCCTATGCATAATTCCGTGCCTTTTATATAAAATAGACAAACTAAAACCTTTACAGTACAAATTGTTTCAGCCATCGGAAAGAGTTCTTCAAAATACACAAAATCGGAAAGTTGGGTTGTTATAGACCTAATATTCAAGAAGTTATTAAGGATCAAAAACAGAGAGTTTTGTATGTGTTTATCAACCGAGGCCTTTAGAGCCTCGTTTTCATGTTTTTTTTCCACACTATAAAGTACTCATAACTTCGCAGGAATTTAATATTTCACCTTCAAACTCACAGACTAACTTTCTTGGAGCATTTGCTATCATTTTAGCAAATTAGCAGCGGCTATTTTTGCATAGGGTCTATATAGCATATAAACATGAACTGGCCGGATTTAATAGTCTATAACAGGTGATTAGATACCCTATAGGAAACCTGGCCACCACAGGTAAACCATGGCTCAACACCAATTTTACTGCTAAGCAAAAGTCAGACTCAGTGGCTACCCATGAACTAGACCATTTTTCCATCTGTGCCGGGCGAACAGAAAGCACTTCATTGATAACAAAAACAGCTATAAACAATTGAACTTTATCTGCGATGTTTTCCCTGTCTTTCTAACAATTGTTTTCTCATTTAAACTGTGACTATAAGTGCCTTGTATATGGTCTTTCAATCAATGCTACCTTCGATGTCAATATTTATATGTCAATTATATTATTTCTTAGGATTTTTTTTAATTGCATTACAATACATTGTATTTAGGCCTAATTTAATGTTTTAATAGTTCTAAATATATATATTATTATTTTTATTATTATATTATATATTTATACTGTAAATTATATAAACAGCGCTTTGAGCACAAGAAAAAGCGCTATATAAATAATAAAGTTATTATTATTAAAGTTATTATTTATAAACTGAGAGCCGATGACAAGAAACTGTCAACAAATTCCTTGTATCCATTGGTGTCCATGTATGGTTAATGTGTTTACTTGAGTTCTGGGAAACCTTTTCTTTTTAATTCTGTCACAGTCAGTGGATATGTTTTGACAATCATTGACAAAAGAAACTCTGAACTCTATCGAATATAATGCGTAGTTTTGGTTCACACATAGATTAAGGGTGGACTAACATATTTATTTCGACTGTTGCTAAGGAAAATTTGAAACCTCAAAAAAATCGTAAAATTCACAGAGAAGAGAAGGGAATATATAGGAAGTGATTGTAAGGGAGAAAGCTTTGTCATAGCATAACGTCACCAAATTACGTCACAATGACGTCATCAAAACAGAAAACGCTCTTTTTTTCCAAGGATTTATAAGATACTGTAAATCTATGATTATACACTTGTTCTGCAACACAAGGAGCAGACAACTGAGCATGGATTGATTTGGCATTTAAATGAAAAATGTTTTTTTATGGACGTTTTTCGAGCTGTTTTTAGGGATTAAATTCCATAACTTGTCATATTGTCTTCAGTTTTTAAAAAGCATGCTCAGCAATGTTGACTAGGTCGTTGTTGATATTCTAGGTTAGAAAAAAATAACCCTCAGTGAACGTGCTCGGAAATTTTGAAGGTTTTTGAAAACGAGAATCTGCGCATGCGCAGTGAAGTCTTGTTAAAATTATCGTTCTTTTTCAGCATTGAGTTGATGGATTTCGGAAAAGAATCCTACGAAAATGTTTAGACAGTTCTCTATTCTGTCATTTGGCATAAAAATTAGTATGCAGCAAAGACGTTTTGATTTTCCTGTTGTACCCAAGCAGGAGATGCGCGAATTTTATGACTTTCAATTCATAAATTGTATGCTTGCTCATTTCTGCTAAAACGAAATTTAAAACCCCTATAGAGAAGTAGGATGTTTAACAAGGCTATAAAATATCAAAATTTCAGAAAAAAATCCTCAACAAAGCTAAAGAATTGAAGACATGTAAAACCCCATAGCAACGCGGTTGCATAGTAACGAAATATGTTAGTCCACCCTTAAGATAGAAAGAACGTGATGTAAAAAACGACGTTATAAGACTTGACATGATGTAGCTCCGTGTTACATAATAATAAATCACATTCTTAATTAAACGCACTAAATATTGATCTCAGCATTTTACAACTGAATGAAAGTAAAAGAAATATAAATATAATTAAATATAAAATAAGAAAAACTGATAAGAAAAATGGATTAAGAAAAATAATAAATCATGAGTAATATTCTCTGCATAGTAATGTCTTTTAAAAGTCTTTCTTAAAATTATCAATGTTTGTGTTTTCTTTCATGTAAGGTGGCAGGGCATTCCTAGGTATTGGTGTAGCACTTAGTGGAGAAAGAGCGATCACTAATATGTGAAAGTGTTTGTTCTTTGAATTCATGAATCAGACTTGACTAATAAGTTCATTAGTTTTAACTGATATGTATGGATAAGTATGCACTGAATATGTTTTATATTCAGCAGATGAGATTTAGCAAGACTACCATTCTCTTGATCGTAAATATAGTTAATTAATGTATAATAGTATATGGGAAAATATCTGCATGGTCGCTGTGTACTAACTTGTATTCCGGCTAAACATAATTGAAAACAGTAATATAGCACTAAATTGAAGGAATAAGCGCAAGAAGGCTGGAGCAGAAACGCAGAAGCTTACCGAATGGTTCACTGAAGTTTGTCAAGGAGTCAGCAGTAAAGCTGCTGTGTCATGCATTCAATCCCTGAGGAGCTGCAAGCTGCTCGAGGGTGTCAGTTTTATAGGTTTTCGTTAAAAACGTGTTTAGAATAATGTTTTTATGTCATAGTAAGCAGCGTTATTCTAGAAAGAACTGTTTAAACATCACAATTCCTAACTAATTTCGTTATAAAGCCACAGTCCAGCTTGAACTATTAACTAACATTAACTAGTTCTCTATATAGTGCCCTTTTCACACAAGAAACTGATTCAAAAGTTGCTGTATCGTCAGATCTCATCTGCCTACCTCATATATGTACCCGACCGAATCTCGTGTTTTCGTTTCTGAACTTTTTCTAAATTCTAAGCAGATTCAAGTGTCCCAAAATGTTTCCATGAATAGGGAAACCCTTGCTTGTCTTATTTAGAGTATAACAGTAGCAATCAAAGACATCTTATTACCTGTTGAAATGGTAGATCTTCAAGAGGTGTTTGCTACTGCCCCAGCTCAAGCAAATTTGCAGCTGCATGGGTTTGACAAGACGCTTGTCAAGTAACCACCCATGATTTACAACGATATCATTGGTTAGTTTGTTAGAGCTTGACTGATATTTATAAAATGCGAGATTACAAGAAACTTGTCAACAAATTCCTCGTATACATTGGTGTCCATGTATGGTCAATGTGTTTCCATGAGTTCTGGGAAACCTTTTCTTTTCTGTCACAGTCAATGGATATGTTTTGACAATCACATTGACAAAATAAATTCCTGAACTTTATCGAATATAATTAGATTAAGAAAGAAAGAACGTGATGTAATTCAACCTAAAAGTTTCAGTATAGTTACCATGTTGACGTTCTAGAGTGCAATTTAGAAAAGCTTGAAAACTAAATAACTAATTAGTACTAAATAGCACTAATGAAACAATAGAAAACAATAGAAATAGCACTATTTAGTACTATTTAAAATTAGTACTATTTCAGACTTTTCTAAATTGCACTCTAGCAATCACGTTTAGCGGTGAATTCCTTAAATCTGTCAAAATTGTTTCTTCATCTTATAGAGAAATACTGTTAATTTTAGTTAATACTTCAAGCTGAACTGTAACTTTACAACGAATTTAAATTAGTTAAGAAATTGTTCTTTCTTGAATAACATGACATAACTAGACAGGATTTTATGAATACCTAAACATCCCCCATAGCTCCTCAATTAAGAGATTGAGTACTATCTTCCATATGCATGAAGACAGCAACTCTGGTCGGTGACAAACTTCATTGTAAGCTCAGTGCCGCGTTTCTGCAGGGTCAGAAGCCAGCAGCGTTATTCTAGAAAGAACTGCTTACTAACTAATGCTGCCGTTATAAAGCCACAGTTCAGCTTGAACTATTAACGTGAATATTAACCCCGTTAATATAAATCTAGACACCCTAGGACAGCTGATCACGGGGGGTTAAGGCAGTGCGCGCAAAGTTCACCTGTATGTTGAGCAACTACATATCACGAGATTGCTTGCAACATATAGGATAGGAAAACCAGCGCGATACTCGTGACTCTTTACATTTGCAATTGCTAGCAGCACGGACTATAGCTTCGTATCTATCAAGTTCCTCTACGTGCCCGTTTGAAATGTCGACAAAAGAACAAAAGAGAATTCCACGATGCCCTGGATGTGGCGAATCCCTAGCTAGAAGCACACGAATGGGGAAATTCTGGAAAATTCTGCGAAGGTCCACCATCTGAGACGGCCGCCGCCGTAAAGACGGAGTCAAAAACCACCGACAACGTCGATAGCGCTCTCCTGGCACTGGGAAAAGAGTTTGACGACCTCTGCGTGGAGGAAGAAAAACTAAAGAAAGAACAGCAACTAAAATTGCTCCAGACAAAAGTAGAGGAAAAGAAAGCTGCATTGGCCAAAATGTCGAGCGAAACCGCACACCAGCAGCCCTCAACGACTACCAGTCCCGCAAACCTAAGGGAATTGAAAACGATCGGAGGAAAACCGAACGAAAGCACGCCATTAGATGGACTACTAGAGCCATATCAAGCAGTTGAACCCAGTACGAGTGGCTTATACGCTGGATTTATGGCACCCGCAGCAACATCTCATCCACAAAGACCAAGCACATGGCTGGAAAACCAATCGTCGGAAATGTTCCTACGTCCAGCTCAACTCCCGAAGGGTGAGAAAGTGTTACAAATAGTTGATTATGTTGATAACATTGTCCCTCGGGACGAAGAAAGAACTATTTTAGATGGTGGGAACACCAAACTAGTAGTATGTTACGGGCCAAAAAAGCCCAGGTTAGAAAACATAAGTATGCAGCAATGGGTGGTGGCTAACACGCGTATTTTTTACAAATTGCTCGCTAGTGATAAGCTCCCTACAGCATTAGATATTCAACATTACTTAGCCTATACTATCAAAATAATGGAGCTCACAAATCGTTACCAAAGTGTGATGACGAATTTCGCCATCTTCAGGCTACGTACCATTACCCATGGAGTTTTGATTCTAATCACCTTCATACAGTAATTCTTGAACCATTGCAAAAGGTCACGCAGCGCACATCTAATAATAGTAACCCTAATAACCGTACACAATCAACTAACACACAATTTGCTATAACTACTAATGAAGGACGCACTATCTGTCGCAATTACAACAGCGTAAGAGGATGCACCTTTGCCAACTGTAGTTACGAACATGTGTGCAATCGCCGAATTTCTGGCGGCAAAGCATGTGGCCAAGCGCACGCCGGAAATCAGCATAGCATTCCTACGCCACAACGCCAAGCACAGACACAGCAATGACTAGTTAATTCTCCTTTAAATCAAGCGTTGTGGATACGCGAGCTTGAGAACGACAAGGATAAAGCATTCCTCGTCGACGGCATTCAAAATGGCTTTAAAATCGCAGATATCGGCACTAACTTTGCAGAAGTTAATATAAATAATTACAAATCGGCTACTAACGCAGCAATTAGGCCAGTTGTTGAGCAAACTATTGCACATGAACTCGCCAAAGGCAATTATGTATTTACAGCTATCAAACCTACAGTAGTCAGCGCGCTCGGGGCTATCCCAAAGCCCAATTCTAAAGAGATTCGTCTCATTCACGATTGCTCTCGTCCACATGGACAAGCTGTTAATGATTACATAACGACCAATTCATTCAAATTCCAAACCTTAGACGAGGCCATTCGACTTTTGCGTCCTAATTATTTCATGGCAAAAGTAGACTTAAAGCACGCTTACCGTTCGGTCCCAATTCACCCTGCTAACTACAAAGCGACAGGTCTCAAATGGCAGTTCTTGGGCGATGACCATGACAAGTATTTTTACGATACTAGGCTTCCTTTTGGGGCCAAATAAAGTCCAGAGATTTTTCACAGGCTGACACAAGCAGTTCGGCGAATGATGAGTCGACGTGGCTTCCCAGACCTAGTTGTGTATCTGGATGACTTTCTAGTAATAGGATCTAATGAAGTCGAATGTTCCCGTGCTTACAACACACTTACAGCTCTACTCACAGACCTCGGCTTTGAACTTAGCGAACACAAACTAGTAGCACCTACACAACAACTAACATTTCTCTATGAAAAGCTAGCCAGTTCTCTATAGGATGAAAACAAATTTAACAGATCTAAAGAATTAAACTAAGCGATGTTCTAGACTGTCTAACTGTAAAACTTTTAGTAAAGACTAATAATAACTTTATTAAATTATCAACTTGAAATCCTCGCGGATTTGAAAAACAAATGGGTTAATATGATAAATATGTTGAATTACATCACGTTCTTTCTATCTTAATCTATGTGTGAACCAAAACTACGCATTATATTCGATAGAGTTCAAAGAGTTTCTTTTGTCAATGATTGTCAAAACATATCCATTGACTGTGATAGAAAAGAAAAGGTTTCCCAGAACTCATGGAAACACATTGACCTTACATGGACACCAATGGATACGAGGAATTTGTTGACAAGTTTCTTGTCATCTCTCAGTTTATGAATATTCAAGCTCTAACAAACTAACCAATGATATCGTTGCAAATATGGGTCAGTGGTTCCTTGACAAGCGTCTTCTAAACTGACGCAGTTCATTTGCTTGAGCTGGGACAGTACATGTAGCAAACACCTCTAGAAGACTGATCTACCATTTCAACAGGTAATAAGATGTCTTTGATTGCTACTGTTGATAACTTACTCTAAATAAGACAAGCAAGGGTTTCCCTATTCATAGAAACATTTTGGGACACGTACTTGAAACTGATTAGAATTTGACGGAAGAAAGTTCAGAAACAACTGAACACGAGAGTCGGTCGGGTACCGTATTTGAGGTAGGCAGATGAGATACAACTTTTGAATCAGTTCTTGTGAAAAGTGCAGAAAAATAACGTTGTAGCACTTGACATGATGTATAGCTGCTCCGTGTTATATGGTTACATGAATCAGTCTTGACTGATAACGATGTTGTGATAAGTTCATTAGTCTTAACTGATATGGATAAGTATGAACTGAATATAAGTTACGTTTATGTTTTATATTCAGCAGATAAGATTCAGCTATACCATTCTGACTGTAGCTATATAAGATAGATAGATAGACTGGTTAGTTTAGTTTAAGCTTAGTTTAATTTGTGTTGAGTCATGATTTACCTGTGGTGGCCATATGTCTCCCAGGGATGTCTGAACGACATGCATCATACATACGATTTGTTGATATTATTTTCTCCCCTTTTAATTAAAAACTCTGAACTGGCTTATTGAACCTACATCAGTTGTGGTTCTCAACGTGTTTTTATTTTATTTTATAGATAAACCGTTACACAAAATGTCAATTGCTATAATATCACCAGCAACTGCAAAAATAATGGAGGATGGGAATAGAAAGCTTCGAAAGGTTATCGTTGGTGAACAAGACCCATTTCGTCCATTTCAGGATGGAAAAGTGTTGATGCTGGTAGGAGCCACTGGTACAGGGAAGAGCACTTTGATCAATGGCTTTGTCAACTACATCAGACGTGTGCCATACGAAGACAAATACCGCTACAAACTTGTTGACGACGGAGAGACTCGTCAGTCTGAAGCTCATAGTCAAACCCAATGGATCACGGCTTATACATTTCAAAAACATGACCAGCTGGAACTTCCCTACACGTTTACAATCATTGACACTCCCGGTTATGGCGATACACAAGGACTTGACAGAGATAAGCAAATCACCAAGCAAATCAAAGAGTTTTTCTCTCTCAAGGGAAAGCAAGGCGTTGATCACCTTGATGGTATCGGGTTTGTTGTCAATGCGTCATTATGCCGACTCTCTCCCACCCAGAAATACATTTTCGACGCCATCCTCAGCATTTTTGGCAAAGACTTCAAAAGAAACATCTTCTTGATGGTAACATTTGCAGACGCCAAAAAGCCGCCAGTACTGGCTGCAATAAAAGAATCAGGGTTTGAGTACCAGAAAATGTTCAAATTCAACAACTCAGCTCTTTTTCCTGATGATTCTGAAGATACACAAGGAGATGATGATGATGATGATGATGATGATGATGATTCTCACTTTAATGCAATGTTCTGGAAAATGGGGGAAAAGAACTTTGGAAATTTCTTCAAAGAATTTGGACAAACTAAAAGTGTCAGTCTCCAATTGACAAATGAAGTTCTTAACAAAAGAGAACAGCTGGAGTGTCTTGTTCAAGGTCTCCAGGTAAACATACAAGCTGGTTTGTCTATAGTAGATCACTTAGATCAAGAGAAGCGTGTTTTAAAACTACACGAGAAAGATATGGAGACAAATAAAGACTTTACTTATGAGATCGAGGAAACGAGACAGCGTAAAGTTGATTTAGATGATGGTGTATATGTTACCAACTGTCTCAAGTGCAACTTTACATGTCACTACCCTTGTATTATTCCTAAAGACGAAGACAAAAGTGGCTGTGCTGCAATGGTTCCCCAAAGTACAGAAGAGGCAAATTGTGTGATTTGTACAATGCAATGCCACTGGACACAACATGTCAACAACATGTATCGTTTTGAATTTTACATGGTAGAAGTACAAAAAACTTCAAATGAGCTAAAATCGCGTTACATTGATGCAAAAGGCAAAAAGACACAAAAGGAGAGAATTCTGGCTGGTCTTGAAAAGGACTTAGAGGACACGAACGCTTATGTTTATTTAAATGTTTCCAACGCTAAAAACTGCATTGAACGCCTGGATGAGATTGCCTTAAGACCAAATCCTATGACAGAAGTGGGGTACATCGACATTTTGATCCAGTCAGAAAAGATGGAGGCTAAGACAGGCTGGACCAGGCGTGTTGAGGCTCTCAGTAATGTACGTCAACAAGCAGAAGTGTTGTCAACAGTGATCAACAGTCAGCCAAGCTTTGTGACAAGAATAACGGGCGCCGTCGTTACTATCTGGAAATCTTTGACTGGCGGCAAATAGATTGGTTTTTACAATAAGCCAAGTCAGAGCACAGGTAGCCCAAGCGCAGCATTTGTATAAGAGAATGTATGGGAATTATTCAATGGTGGATTTTCAGCGTAAATATTGCATAAATGTTACTGTAACTTACTATGTGTCTTGAAGTAGTTCCTGCCAATGTCTGGAGCGAGTTAAAAACTTCTGAAAACTTCTGAAACTCGCTCCAGACATTGGCAGGAACTACTTCAAGACACATAGTAAGTTACAGTAACATTTATGCAATATTTACGCTGAAAATCCACCATTGAATAATTCCCATACATTCTCTTATACAAATGCTGCGCTTGGGCTACCTGTGGTCAGAGTTTAAGGATTACCGTGATTCCTGGAACCGAATCGGGATAAAATGTGTCCGAAGTGACTTTTTCTCCCATGTCTCTTGTATTTTTGCCAAGTTTTCTAGGAGCAATTTTCATCTCTTAGAATACGATTTTTGCCGAGAATATACTCCAAGGTATGCATAAGGTCTTCTTAATTCAACCTCATGTGTGATTTGTTAATCAAATTCTATTTTACGATAAAAATGCCCTTCGTTATACACGTAGTCGGGCGGGCCGGTAGTGAAGCCGTGAGAACTATGGCCAATCTACGGCCCCAAAACACAACTTTTTGATACTTTTTTGAGACAACTAATAGCACAAAGTGATAAACAACTCATAATCTTTATTATTTTCTGAAAAAATTGCCAAGAATCGACACAAAGACATGATTTAAAAGCGAAATCCAAACGTTGTGAAACTGACGATCGTTCAGTTGACACAGCAAGCCCAATCCGCTTCGAGATTGGTAAGCTTGTGGGCGATTTTAAACTACGTTTTTCAGTGGATTATCGTATTCAAATGAACATATAAGCGCTGTTAGAGTTACCTTGCAGTTTTATGTGACTAGTAAACAGGGAAAATACTTTATTAGTACAGAAAAAGTAGTGTAAAATGCTCCTAGAAAACTCGGCAAAAATACAAGAGACATGGGAGAAACATTCACTTCGGACACATTTTATCCCGAATTCGTTACCAGGCCGCGCGCGCCCCTTAAACTCTGACTTGGCTTATTCAGTTCATTATGACGTCACATCAAAACAATCTACATGTATTGTTTTTAAAACGCTAATGGATCATGGTCGTGGGAAGTGGACAAAACAGCAACAGCACAAAGACCATGCCAGCTTATCTACATCACGTGACGGTAACTGACCAACCACAGGGTGTTTAGAAATAGACTTACGAATCTAAAAATAGCATTGTAAATCACGATGATTGTTATAGAACCATGTACGGTAGATGCCTACTAATCTCTTACCTCATTTTCTCTTGTAAATACTTATTAGTCGGGCTTCCTGTGGAAAAGCCCGACTCTAAAAATGAGACTCCATAATTCAATGTGTTCAGGGGAGTCTCCATAATTCAATGTGTTCAGGGGAGTCTCCATAATTCAATGTGTTCAGGGGAGTCTTCATAATTCAATGTGTTCAGGGGAGTCTTCATAATTCAATGTGTTCAGGGGAGTCTTCATAATTCAATGTGTTCAGGGGAGTCTCCATAATTCAATGTGTTCAGGGGAGTCTCTATAGTTCAATGTGTTCAGGGGAGTCTCTATAATTCAATGTGTTCAGGGGAGTCTCTATAGTTCAATGTGTTCAGGGGAGTCTTCATAATTCAATGTGTTCAGGGGAGTCTCTATAGTTCAATGTGTTCAGGGGAGTCTCCATAGTTCAATGTGTTCTGGGGCCGAGTCTCCATAGTTCAATGACGGTTCATTTGAACCCCCTTCCTAGTATACGGCGGCATGCGTGTATCTGTACTTTGATGACATTTATAATAAAACACTCAATAAGCATGTATGTTTATGATTTAATTGCTTTAATTTGGTCAATAAAGTTATTCAGTCAAGACTCAATGGTTTGTTTGATATTATATTAATAATCATTATGACTGTAATCTGGACCAGAGCTGATCATATCAGCCAACATATGACTAGGTATTTCAGATCCCCGAACCTCCATCGTGTAACATGCTCTTTCCACTTTCTGTAAGCTGCTGCTAAGCACCCTAAGTTTAGACGCAACATCTCGACTAAGATTTCCAAAAGCCACAAAATCGTCATGAACTTGTCGCAAAAACTTGCAAACGGCAATGGGAGTGTCGGTGTCGCCATTGGCAGCAGAGTTTAGACACAACCGCATCAGTTCCCCAGTCAAATCAGCAATCCCAAGGACGTATTCAAGCGGGCTTACTTCCAGAGCTATATGATCTTCGTTGGCAGTAAACTGTAGCTCTGCTTGTACCTCTTTGAATGATATTAAACTAAGATGTTTGATGTAGTGATGGAAGGATAAAGCTTCGATGTATTCTTGGACACCCGGTGAGTACGCCTTCTCAAATCTGTACGCGTCTTCGTTTACCAGCTCTACAGCAATTGCCTTCAGGAATTGCTTCGGCTTCAAGGAGTTTCTGTTGAGCTTCATCTAGTAAACGGTCTTTGTTCTCTGCTCCTACGACTCTTTGTAGCAAGACATGATTCGTTTACTGTGAATTGTCAAATCTCTACTCGACTTTACAATGCGCTCATATTTATCATAGCGAGCATCGAGTTCTTTTTGGATCTCCTTGAAAGAAGTAATCACTGGGGAGTTCTCATCTACCTCTCTTTCGCTTGAACCGTCTTCGGTTGTTTTGTCAGAAGGTCGTTTTCTTTTGCGCTCATACTTGGGACCACTGGACGCCATCTTGGATCGTTGTACACCACAGGAAGCCCAATGCTTATCAAATGTTTCCTATCAAAATAAACAAAACTCTAGACCTTCTGTACTAAATAAAATATTAAATCTCATGTTATCTATCATCGTGTGTATCAAAAAGGAAAAATAATATAAATCCCAGATTTTTTTACGGAGTCTGAAGATTTTTATGTTTATTAGCTTGGGCTTCCTGTGTGACTAGTAGTACAAAGTATTTGATTGGTTCAATGATGTGCACGTCTGACCAATCAGCATCGACTTGATATTTTAGCGCGCTGACTCAAAATGGCGGAGATGCTGAAGGAAGGTAAACTTTTCTACTGTTGTTTTGAATCTTTATTATTGTCAAAAGAGTAATGAATGTCAGTTCAATCTATGAAATAATGATAAGATTATGAGCTCTAGAGGAGGTAGAAGCAATTCCTGGAGAGGAAGATCCCGAGGACAAGGATACAGAAGAAGAGGTATCGTGTACAATGTTTTACGATTAGTTTTCATTGAGTTAGAAATGATGAGCTTGATTGTTTGTCGTTTATTTGGTCTTTATAAGACCCTTTATAACTGATAATGATATATATTGACAATGGATTGATTAATTGATATATACCTTCATTCTTCCTTCCTCCCTTCCTAAATCCTTCCTTCATTACATTTCTTTTTTTTCTTATTGTAAAGTGCATCGAGGTTCCAGGATGCGCTATATAAATACTCTATTATTATTATTATTATTATTTTTATTTTTTATTTTTTTATTTTTTATAATTTTTATTATTGAATGTATAGAATGTAGTGGTAGTGTGTGTGAGAGTACAGTGTCCCCCAATTAGTGCGCAAGCGCTAGAACACATTGGACACTTAATATTTTATATTATAATTATTATTATTATTACATGTTTTTGGAGGTGTACACAGCATTTATTTATTTTTACTCTTCTCTAGTGGAACTCTGACTTCCACGACATTTCCTCTGTATAGCCAGGGGTATTTCTCAGTCCTGGTTCCCCTAAATGAATCTTGCATAACTAACTATACAATCATTGGATCATTTTATGGTGAACAATGAAGCATTTTGGGCTAAACTTCAGAATACCCCGCAACTATATTTGCATGTATAATAGAATCTATTGTATTTTGCGTCGTTTTCAAAGACTGCCACTGTAAGAGCTTGACTAGTTGCGGGGTATTCTGAAGTTGCTCCGATTTTGTTTTAAGGAGGAAATAATTCTGGTGGTAATAGCGCTGGCAGCAGTCAATCAAACAACAGACCTCAGAACTCCCAAAGACCCAGACAAGTACAGCAACCACTTACACCATGCCCTTACAAGAAATGGGACTGGTATTTCCCTGACGATGGTAATGACATTATTTGAAAGTACTTACCAGTATTCATTGTAAAAATCAATCACTGCTTTTAAGCAGTTACTAAAATATGGTCTGGACAGTGGTCAGCTCTGGGTCAAGACATGCACTGTTTGATTCCTGGTTGGGACAATAGAGGACTTGCACTAAGAGTTCATGTCACCCCACCCCATTAAATCAAGCAGTACTTAGTGTCAAAATGAACTCCAGAAATTAAAAGAACAACTCGATTTATTAGTAAAAAACATATTTTCAACTCATACTGTTTGACACAGGAGAAATGCCACAAAAAAATACAATCAAATGATTTCTAAGAATTTGGATGGAAAATGAGCCTGCAATCCAGCACATTGTATTAAGAATGGTATAATAATCAATCACTAATAGTACTTGCATAATACTTGCTCACTATTTACACATGTGCGCTGTTCACACGCTCGTTACATGCCATTTATTTGCTTGTGACATGCTCATTAAGGGAACAACTGAGTGCCGCAAGTAACTTGTAATTGAATGAATCTAGCTGGAACTACATTGTACAATGTACATATTATATTACATGGAGCTTAGAACTTAGAACTGGACTAGCATCCAGTAGTAGTAGCAGTGATAGAGTCATTTTCATATGAGTGGGAAGTAGTTACGGTACGGTTTGTGCCGTACTGTGACCGTATCGAGCCATCATCATGCCGTATCCAAGCATTCTGATTGGTTCAGCGATGATTTTGCGTGCTGTGATTGGTTGGATACAATGTCTTCGATTCCGTACCGTGACTGTAACTCCGTGCCGTAGGTTTCCCACTCATACGAAAACGACTCTAATACATAAAATATAGATGCTATGGAAGTTTACCAGTGCTATTTAGAACTGGCTGACCTTACTTTGTTACCTGCTGCTAACATCATGTACTGTAACGTGCTAGATTTATATACCAGGCTGACCTTACTTTGTTATCTGCTGCTAACATCATGTACTGTATCATGCTAGATTATATACCAGGCTGACCTTACTTTGTTACCTGCTGCTAACATCATGTACTGTATCGTGCTAGATTATATACCAGGCTGACCTTACTTTGTTACCTGCTGCTAACATCATGTACTGTATCGTGCTAGATTATATACCAGGCTGACCTTACTTTGTTATCTGCTGCTAACATCATGTACTGTATCATGCTAGATTATATACCAGGCTGACCTTACTTTGTTATCTGCTGCTAACATCATGTACTGTATCATGCTAGATTATATACCAGGCTGACCTTACTTTGTTACCTGCTGCTAACATCATGTACTGTATCATGCTAGATTATATACCAGGCTGACCTTACTTTGTTACCTGCTGCTAACATCATGTACTGTATCATGCTAGATTATATACCAGGCTGACCTTACTTTATTATCTGCTGCTAACATCATGTACTGTATCGTGCTAGATTATATACCAGGCTGACCTTACTTTGTTATCTGCTGCTAACATCATGTACTGTATCGTGCTAGATTATATACCAGGCTGACCTTACTTTGTTATCTGCTGCTAACATCATGTACTGTATCGTGCTAGATTATATACCAGGCTGACCTTACTTTGTTACCTGCTGCTAACATCATGTACTGTATCGTGCTAGATTATATACCAGGCTGACCTTACTTTGTTACCTGCTGCTAACATCATGTACTGTATCATGCTAGATTATATACCAGGCTGACCTTACTTTGTTACCTGCTGCTAACATCATGTACTGTATCGTGCTAGATTATATACCAGGCTGACCTTACTTTGTTACCTGCTGCTAACATCATGTACTGTATCGTGCTAGATTATATACCAGGCTGACCTTACTTTGTTATCTGCTGCTAACATCATGTACTGTATCATGCTAGATTATATACCAGGCTGACCTTACTTTGTTACCTGCTGCTAACATCATGTACTGTATCGTGCTAGATTATATACCAGGCTGACCTTACTTTGTTATCTGCTGCTAACATCATGTACTGTATCGTGCTAGATTATATACCAGGCTGACCTTACTTTGTTATCTGCTGCTAACATCATGTACTGTATCGTGCTAGATTATATACCAGGCTGACCTTACTTTGTTACCTGCTGCTAACATCATGTACTGTATCGTGCTAGATTATATACCAGGCTGACCTTACTTTGTTATCTGCTGCTAACATCATGTACTGTATCGTGCTAGATTATATACCAGGCTGACCTTACTTTGTTATCTGCTGCTAACATCATGTACTGTATCGTGCTAGATTATATACCAGGCTGACCTTACTTTGTTAGCTGCTGCTAACATCATGTACTGTATCATGCTAGATTATATACCAGGCTGACCTTACTTTGTTACCTGCTGCTAACATCATGTACTGTATCGTGCTAGATTATATACCAGGCTGACCTTACTTTGTTACCTGCTGCTAACATCATGTACTGTATCGTGCTAGATTTCTCTATACAGAGCCCTTCTGAAAATCAGCTCTGCTGACGTAGGCCGTCTGTCAAAAGATTTTATAAATAAATAAAAAAATAAAAAAAAAGATTATATACCAGGCTGACCTTACTTTGTTATGTGCTGCTAACATCATGTACTGTATCATGCTAGATTATATACCAGGCTGCCCACTTGTGGAAAAGATAGAGGCTTTTAAGACTTATTTTGAAGAACACTCTGCTCAGTTTTCAAAGGTATGGAATCTCTTCAAATGAATCAGAATGACAAATGTGAATGACAAATGTTTGAAGTTTTGGGCCAGCTGTTTAAACATCTAGTGAGACCCTGGAAGTAATTATGACAGGAGTGCAGGTTGTTGTTCCTGTCACATAGTGAACACACATAGTTAATTGACAATGGATAACTTATTGCATTAGAGACCCTGGAAGTGATTATGACATGAGTGCAGGTTGTTGTTCCTGTTACATGGTGAACACACATAGTTAATTGACAATGGATAACTTATTGCATTAGAGACCCTGGAAGTAATTATGACAGGAGTGCAGGTTGTTGTTCCTGTTACATGGTGAACACACATAGTTAATTGACAATGGATAACTTATTGCATTAGAGACCCTGGAAGTAATTATGACAGGAGTGCAGGTTGTTGTTCCTGTTACATGGTGAACACACATAGTTAATTGACAATGGATAACTTATTGCAAATACTTACAAATTAAGCCATCAACATTTGTTACATGGTGAACACACATTGTTAATTGACAATGGATGACTTATTGCAAATACTTACAAATTAAGCCATCAACATTTGTTACATGGTGAACACACATAGTTAATTGACAATGGATGACTTATTGCAAATACTTACAAATTAAGCCATCAACATTTGTTACATAGTGAACACACATAGTTAATTGACAATGGATGACTTATTGCAAATACTTACAAATTAAGCCATCAACATTTGTTACATAGTGAACACACATAGTTAATTGACAATGGATGACTTATTGCAAATACTTACAAATTAAGCGCATCAACATTTGTTACATAGTGAACACACATAGTTAATTGACAATGGATGACTTATTGCAAATACTTACAAATTAAGCCATCAACATTTGTTACATAGTGAACACACATAGTTAATTGACAATGGATGACTTATTGCAAATACTTACAAATTAAGCCATCAAAATTTGTTACATTTTAGGATGACATTGAAAGGAAAGGATCTGTGACGCTAGAGTATCCAGATATCATTACTGACAATGGTGTGTATACATGTGCAGTTATGTGTACAGTACATGTATGTTACACATATATGCCAAATACAGAGGCATATACATGTACATGAATATGTACACGTCTTTGAGCACTTTCATTATTGCAATCTCATTTAACAGGTTTGTAGAGTAATATTACAGTACATGGCTTCATTATTCAACCTAAAAATGGGTGTACAAATTATATATGAGTACTGTATATAATATAATATACTGTAAATCCTCTAATAAGCAGCCACCCTCTAATAAGCGCCCCCTCTAATAAGCGCCCACTCTAATAAGCGCCCCCTCTAATAAGCTCCACCTCTAATAAGCAGCCACCCTCTAATAAGCGCCCCCTCTAATAAGCGCCCCCTCTAATAAGCGCCCCCTCTAATAAGCGCCCCCTCTAATAAGCACTCACCTCTAATAAGCAGCCACCCTCTAATAAGCGCCCCCTCTAATAAGCGCCCCCTTTAATAAGCGCCCCCTCTAATAAGCACCCACCTCTAATAAGCACCCACCCTTTTTGCTGAAATTTGAAACAAGCGCCCCACTCTAATAAGCACCCCCTCTGCACCTGTCGCTTTTTCGTTCCCGCTAATAGGGGGATTATAGGATTGCGATAATACAGTAAAACGATTACACAACAATTCAAGCCAACCAACAGTGTTTGTTTTGCATTATTTTACACACAATGTTTATCCTATAAAACTACCCGCTTTTGAAAGTGACAAACTAGTTTCTTTTCTTCCAAATCAGACATAATGTCATTTCGATATTTGAAATAATATGCATCCTCTCTAATAAGTGCCCCCTCTAATAAGCGCCCCTCTCTAATAAGGGCCCACCCTTTTTGTCGGAATTTGAAATAAGCGCCCGGCCGGCGCTTGTTAGAGGATTTACGGTATACGTACATGTACATTGTATATATTGTACAATGTACATATTTAGCTGGATGTGTGTTTTCATGAACTCAAGATTAATTATTAGTACATTTGTGTAAGTACTGGTATTGTCTTCTTGCTAGGCCTCACTGCTAGTCTTCCATCATTTGCTATTGAACTCAAAGAGAAGCCAGAGAAAATCTTGCCATGTGTTGGACTGGCCATGTACCAGGTATTACTTAGAGATTAACGACACTTGAGTGGGTGGGTAATTGGGATTTACATGCACAAGTTTGCTAACAATGAACGAGAAATTTAAATACTGCACGAAAAGTGTAGCCAAGTGCAGTGTGAGAAAATTTCGAGTTCATTGTCAATATTGAACGAGTGTAGGTAAAATCCCGATAGTTCACGAGCAAAGAGGGCGTTAACATTTTTATTATTCAATTTGAATACTTTATTATTTAATTATTATTATTATTATTATAAAATTATTATTATTATTATTATTATTATATATATTATTATTATTAATTATGTTTATACCTGTACATACATGTACATTGTATATTATTATTGTGTAATTTTTGTGATGCTCAGATGTCATTATACTCATACATAATGTCCAGGTTTTGATGACTGTTGAAGTCAACCCACTATCAGCAGCACCTGTGTTCAACTTCCCTTACATTCAAGCAAGGTGTGTAAGCTTATACCTTGTACTGTCCTATAGCCTGCAAATACAGCCACTATATCAAACACATGGGTACAGTTGCCTGAGATAGGTGTGTCCATGTGTCAACTACATGTATTTCCGATCCTAGGTGCCCAATGTGAGGCATCCCAACCATTTCTTCTGAGGCTAATATTGTAATAAATAAAAATATATTTGTATGCACACATCGTAGACCTTTTGATGGGTTTCCTGTGGTAGAGTGTGTGGAATAAGTAAATGTATTGGGCTCCCTGTGTTTTATGCAAGACATCACACACATTTTCCCTTGTGTTTATGTTCATCTGGGTATGTGACAAGGTGTGAAACTCAAGCCATATATATTTTTGGTCAATATATTTTTGCTACTAGATTTTGTCAATGCATTGTGTAAATGTGAACGCAAGGACAAATGCATGTAATTCCATGCATAAAACACAGGAAGCCCAATATTGCATTTATTATTCCAGTCATAAAAGATGTGAACATGTACAATATATTTTTTAGTTATTTCAATAATATTTTTATAAGAAGGAATGGTTGGGTTGCCTGGGTGTGGCGGCTGTATTCGGCTGTTTAGCTATCTTATTGGTTTCAAATAATCGAAGGGGTTCATGATCATGCAATAACAGAGTAAGTGACTTGCAGGGCTCGACACTAACTTTTTGAGGTACTAGTCCTTGGGCTAGTGACTGCGGATAATTATTAGTCCCTAGGTCTAATTGATAAGATTTTCACTAGTCTGAGACTAGCAGACTACTGCTAGTGTCGAACCCTGGCCTTGTGATCAAAACCCAAATTCTCCTTTGAAATTCAAAGAATCTCAAGGAGAATTTATATGTTGATCAGAGATCACTTATGTTGTTCTTGCACATTCCCTTTAAGCAAAAGGATGTTAGGTTGTTCTACATCATGATGTAGTCGAACAACCTAATAGTACAAACAGTTACATGTAGTTGGTTTTGTTTCCAACTCAATGACAAAGAGCAAGCAGCCTGTAGATGTGCTGAGCATTCACCCATCCAATATCCAATTTCAGAATCATCAACTATGACTGCATAACACCTCTGAAGAACCTCAAGTCCAATTACTTTGGTAAGACATGCCTAAATGCCAGGACATTTTTAGGGTGACGCTGGGTCAGGCCGCTATTACGACTTAATAATAATCTTTATTGAGGAATCTTCACCAACAAAGTGGTCTTATATATCTGCGACACAGGGATCCCAATAGATACCTGTTTATATGTCAATAGTCTAGACTCCTCTAGTAACTTCTAGCTACACTTGTAAATTACAGTTGTAAAGGTTTGATTGAATTGACTGCTGGAGCTTCATGTGAGTTGAGTTTGTCTGGTTCCCTCTGTGTACTCCAGTTTTCCTCCCTCAGTTGAAACAAACAAGTGAGATGGCATTAAGTGTGAGAGTCGTGCCTCCAGTGTTAGTACTACATGTACTAGAACACTATATTAATTGACATGATTCACTTTAATAACGTTCAGAACATCCAATGGTCAACTGCACCATGTACAAGTTGGCCCTCAAATAACAATATATTCTGATAAAACCATAACATAATATCAATAAATACTATACAGTGTATACAATGTATACACCTATTTCAAAAAATGTTGACAACGGGCGATCTGAAATAGATGATCTGAGACCAAGACGAATTATGGGAAACTGAGGGTCTTTCGTTAGTAACATGCGAAATTCATTCATTCGACCTCCAGCTAATGGAATCATGCTTGGTGTTCGAAGGAGATATGGCAGAGGTTAACAGGATTTCATCCAATTCAGATCGACCGTTATCAACGTTTTTTGAAATAGGTGTATATATAATATCAGATGCTAGAGTGCAGACAATGTACCCATAAAGATTAGGAACTGATTAGTGCTAGTTAAACAATTATAATACATGTACTTATTTTCTTTTGACTTACAGGTAAGTTTGTGGCTATCCGTGGTACTGTAGTACGTGTTAGTAATGTTAAACCAATGGTTATCAAGATGGCTTTCTCTTGTAATGCATGTGATCACATGCAGGTAAGCTTGAATATATGCACATGGCTGTCATCACACTTAACTGTCACACACTGTCAGTGGATATCAAAAGGGCCCATGCAAGTGACTGCGACTTGCGATCCTATTCACAAGTCTCACTTAGAGAACAAAGAAATTCAGTAGAAAACTTAGACTTTTAAATTAAAAGTGCATAAGAATAATTACAAAGATAGATGCAAATTCTCAAGCAAAGAAAATATTTTTTTCCTGTCCTTGATTAGATACAGTAGTCATATTTTCCTCAATACACGATCAATTCTAAATATTTCCCCCCCTGACCTCGCTTGCGCGCGCAGAATCATGAAGCATTCTGGGAAACTATGAAAAGGTCCATACAGAAGATTTTTCAGATTTTGTTCAAAGTTCACTTACAGTTGTGTATGTTTTTCTTGTATCATGGACCAATAGTATTAGTATTGAGGCCTTTTATGAGTACATTTTATTTTATTTTTTATTTTTATTATTATTTATTTTTATATTTTTTATTTTTACATGTATGTAGTATTTAGTTTACATTTACATTTAGTATTTAGTTTACATTTTATTTTATATTTTATTATTATTATTATTATTATTATTATTATTATTTTTTTTTTTTTACATGTATGTAGTATTTAGTTTACATTGTGACCACAGTTAACCAAGGGAAATCATTTAACAAACTGAAATGTAAACCATAATATTTTTCTCTTTGTGTAGACTATAACTTTGCCAGATGGAAAATATCAAATCCCAACAAAGGTATTGCAGTTATAGAATAATTAGAGTCATTTTCATATGAGTTGGAAGCATATATTGTACGGTATGGAGTTACGGTCATCATGGTACGGAATCACAGACATCTATTCAGCCAATCGCAGTGCACAAAATCATTGCTCAATCAAAAAAAGCTCCTGGCAGACATGGCAGAGTCACTGCACAGCAATGGTGCACTGCACGGCCCAAATGGTACTACTTCCCACTCGTACAAAAACAACTCTATTTTACAATGTACATGCAGAGTGACAGTTAAACACACATCATTATTCATACACTCTATTCATACAGTATATGTCGATCTGAAAATCTGGTATTTACTCATCGATGTTGATGATGATGATGACGATGATTGATAGTTCGTTCTTATTGCACACTTTTAGTGCTCCTCATCAGAGTGCCGTGGCCGGTCATTCACACCAGAACGCAGCTCATCTCTTACTACTAACATGGACTGGCAAACTATAAGGTTGTAGTATTTATAATAATGACCATCATCTACAATGTATCCCCAGCAAATACATACATGTACATGTGTGTTTATTACAATGTATATATTAGACAACCACTGGATATGAGCAAGCAAACACTCTGATTGGCTACTCCACTAGTACAGGCTATCAGCTCATATACCATGAGTAGAGAAAATTGGAGATTTCCAACAATGGCAAACTAGTTTTGCCGAACTCACAATCCAGCGGTTGTCTATATAATAAAACAATAAATTATTCCACTCAATCTCGTCGTACATGGCTAGCGCCTCATTGGCTGTCAGCTCATTTATGACTCGATTTCGTGGAATAATTGTTAAAGATACACATCAAATAATTAATATAATAATATGTTACCATTATTGTGTGATTCAGCCATTAGAGATCAATACCCTGGCAAGTGAAAAGAACAGTCATGTTCTTTTCTTATCATATATTTTACTAGATAATCTTCATTATTTTATTTCATCTCACAATTTTGTAAGAGCATTGAGACTTTGTGTAGTGCTCCTATTTATTTGTATTATTACAGTAGCTCATATTTTTGATCAACATTTGTGATGATCAGAATTCAGGAAATCATGGATGATGATCTTAGAGAGGCGGGGAGAATTCCTCGTACTGTTGAGTGTGAACTTACAGCTGATTTAGGTACGGACAGTAACTTTGTTATTCTATCATCTTAAAATGCCTATGAAACGAAAATGTCGATCCTTGTTTTAATGTGGCTAAATGTAATTTAGGCGAAGTTAAAATTAAGACAATGCTGGCCAGCAGTCGTTATCACACGTGACAAATACGGGGCACCCCTGAGGGTTTTCAGGGTCAAATCGGACCTCGTGTCATGACTAGTCGCTCTGGTGAGTTTGTGATCATTGCGGCATCACAAACTGCTAGAAAGAGGATCGTTAACCCACCCAACCCTCCCTAATGGTAAGTATCGGTCAGGTAAGTATATTACTCCACTGATCCATCTATCAGTGTGACGGGTGCTTGTGGTGGACCGTGACAGGATCACCATGGATACCTCCTAGTGTCGCTCGGAGGCTGTGGTCCGGGTTCGCCAATTTTAAGGCACCTACCTCCAGGCTCATCTATTGTCGATGAGTTTAATTGTACATTATTGTTGTTTGGTCTTTCTCTGAACATTTGCTGTATTTAACATCAACTTTGAGCGTGCGAACATTTTCTTTTTGCGGTTCGAAAATTATCATTTTCAACCAAAATGTGCGACAAGAGACTGGGCCCTTGACAATGGCTCGGTGATGTCATAAGTTGTGTATGCCTTTGTTTGCACAACTTATGACATCACATTTCTAAAGTTTGACCGAGCGGGAATTGTCGCACTTTGAAACCCAAAATGCCCAACTTCGTGCGCGAAATAAAAAATATTCCCGTAGCTCAATTCACTTTTTATTAACACTATGTAAACAAGCAAATAGTAAACTTTCGTAGTAGCAAATAAAAACGGGGTCTGTTTTTTCGTTTCATAGGCACTTTAAAGTGTCTATATTGGTCCAAATTTTTTATTTTGGAAATCGATTCTTTATGAAGTAAATAATGGGGTGGTGTAGTAGTTTCCTGGTTTGGGCTTCGCACATGTGAGTTACAGAGGTTTGAATTCTCAATATGCAAATCAGATGACGTAAATTCAGTCATCATTTATTATACAAAAATGCCTTTGTGCAAATTACTGACATTTCTAAACTTGCGATATCTTTCCACAGTTTATAGAATAGTTTTATAACCTTTTTTCCTATTTCAGAAAAAGCACTAAAAATATAAATAAGTTATGACAAATTCCCGAATTGATGTTACCAAATTAGCATATTGAGAGAACTTGAGCACTCAACAGTATCTACATGTATCACATATATAGAGAGGTGTCGGCCAAGCACTAAGGTGCGGGATTGCAGTTCTGAAGATTATGCAACTTAAGGAAATTAACACAACTTCATTCATCGTTTTCTAATAAATTGACTGAACTTGCATAATTTTTCCGCAATATTGCACCTCACTCCAGCCAAGGGGCGGGGTTTATTTTTATTTTTATTTTTATTTTTTATTTTTTTATGGTTGACTGTAATCAGACAGACCATTATTATACATGTTGATAGTTTATGTGTTCAATATATCATTGATGTCTAATCACTGTTTAATGTGTTATCAGTTGACAGCTGTGTCCCAGGAGATGTCATTACTGCGACAGGCATTGTGAAAGTCACAAACTCTGAGGAATGTAAGAAATACTTGTACATGCATACCGTCAATGCTCTATTTAGTGCCTTGGACCTTGGGCTCTTATTACATTTTGAGGGTTTGTGGGTGCTCATATTTCTCCATCAGAAACACTTCATAGATTTATTATTTTATTCAATAAAACACAATACATTATTCACCACTATTATCTCTGACAAATGCCATGCCACTTAGTGCATACTGGACCTACATTGTAATTGATGTGTGAACGTTACATAGAGGATATTATATGGTTGTGCGGAGATACATAATTTATCTTCGAGTGTGGAGAAATATATCTCACAAGTGAGAGCAGTGAACGATAACTTACTTTTTATCAGATAACAATCAGTGTTAGATAACACAGATTTTCTCTTTTTCTTCTTCGAAAAATGACATCTTCACATGTGAAGACATATATCAATGATATCAGCACTGGCCACTGGTAGTGGTGTTGATATGGATTTTACATGTTGCTATCAGCCAGTATACATGTACCACTGATTGTTATATGATAAAATTGTATGCACATTGCCTTACTTTTGTTAGAGGTACATTGTACTTATTGAAGAGGTCCCAGTAGTTATAATTAGAGAGGGAGGTTTTGGGGGGAGTGCTTATAAGCTGTGCTTATATGAGACTGGTGCTAAATAGAGCATTTGTGGTACATATTAACATAATGGCTTGATACGACCAGAAAAAAAGAGAAAAATGTTATTGAGTAATCACAGTCTTAACAATATGCCAATGTACACCATCTCTATGTGAGAGCTAGGCCTCTACAGTGTGCATGTACATGTATGTAAGCTATTCATCTACCCTGTTTCACAGGCCGTAATAAGTACAACAAGGATAAGTGTATGTTCCTGTTATACGTACATGCTAATGCAGTCAACAACAACAAAGGCAGCTCTAATACTAGTGATCCTGGTAGCGCTGTGTCTATGGAATTTACTCTGAAGGTATGGATGTTAGTGTACATCTTGTACATTGTTTGTAGGGACTATCAGATAAACTAGTACAGACTGACAGGGACTAGTAGAGACTGATAGGGACTAGTGGTTAAACTAGTAGAGACTGATAGGGACTAGCGGTTAAACTAGTAGAGACTGATAGGGACTAGTGGTCAAACTAGTAGAGACTGATAGGGACTAGTGGTTAAACTAGTAGAGACTGATAGGGACTAGTGGTCAAACTAGTAGAGACTGATAGGGACTAGTGGTCAAACTAGTAGAGACTGATAGGGACTAGTGGTTAAACTAGTAGAGACTGATAGGGACTAGTGTACAAGTCATATATTGACTGTGGTTCATATCAACAGGAACTGTATGCAATTCAAGAAATACAGGCAGAGAAAAACTTGTTCAAGCTCATTGTGGGGTAAGAGTGGAAAACACTAGATAGCAATGACCTAAACCAGGTCAAGATTTGAATAACAATAGGAACTACTGTACAACAATAGGAACTATTGTTAGATATGCCTCGTTCTACAAAGGACATGTCTTTGTAGAACGAGGCATCTATTGTTATTCAAATCTTGACCTGGTTTAGGTCATTGCTATCTAGTGCTTTCCGGTAAGAGTACACTACAAATAATGAATTTACAATGTGTTGTAACTGATCTAAATCCTCTGGGGTGTTGCATATGCAGGTCTCTCTGTCCTTCCATTTATGGCCACGAGGTAGGTGAATGCACATACATGTATCATCAGTCTTCATAGAATCAAGCTGTTATTTCATCATATTAAACCTGTGGTTACGAAACATTGCAGCAAACTAAAGAAGCTTATTATCAACATTATTTTCAACATCATCAACAACTATTACAGTGACATACAATAACATATCCCTCCCTTTTCGTTCGTTCTTCTCTTTTCTTTTTCATTGTCTTTATCACTGAAATGATGCTACCAGTCGGTTATACATACAATGATGTTGTTCTTCATTTTCCCCACTGATTTTAGTTGGTCAAAGCAGGTTTAATCCTGGGATTGATAGGAGGAACTCAGAGATACATCAATGACAAGGTTAACTTGTTTCTGTGTAGCTTTCATTTGGTACCAAAAGTTTCAGTTGATTTTATTCGATTTTATCTCCATAGAACCGCATCCCTGTCAGGGGAAACCCCCATGTTCTTGTGGTTGGTGATCCAGGCTTAGGGAAAAGCCAGGTAGGGCAAACCCGCATAGTTCTCACTGTGGGATTTGGGAGAGGGGAGGGAGACTAGGTGGAAGTGAAAGGAAGGGGTGATGGATGTTACTTACATGTCGATTCCTGTAGGAACGTCATCTAAAATCAAATAGATCTTGTGTGATTGCTAGCCTCCTTTCGCAGGCGCTCTTTGTGTCGGTGCCATTCTCCCTCAGACACGGACATGCTATGGCGTAAAAATGGTCGATGTACATGTATCTGATGTGATTAAAATCCAATCATGACATAATAATAATAATAATAATAATAATAATAATAATAATAATTTAGTAGGTTTCTGTACGTAGGTACCATTGATTCAGACATGAAAGCTCGGAAAAATAAATAAATACGTAGAAGAAACAAATCATGTCTGAATAATAATAATAATAATAATAATAATAATAATAATAATAATAATAATAACAACAACAATAATAATAATAATAATAACAACAACAACTTTATTTAAGTGTCTAGTCTTCTAGACGAGCACAAGTGCTCCACTAATTGGGGACACTTTGGTAGTATAGGTCAGGCCACACACGCCGGGAACTCCGTGCCCTACTCTTAGTCGAACAGTGATGTGGGTTCTTTTACATCCCTCCGTTGCAATGTAATGGAGTGTGGAGAGATGGGACCGCCATTTTACGTGGTCATCCGAGCCACGCCAAGGTCTAACCATTTGTAGATGTAACTACAAAGGCAGCAGCTTCTCCTCAATTATTTTAAGACCCTGAGTAATGGTCCGGCCGGGACTCGAACCAATATTGACTGTTTTATTACAGATGCTTCAAGCTGTGTCTAATGTAGCACCGCGTGGTGTGTATGTCTGTGGGAATACTACTACAACGACTGGGCTTACGGTATGTTATTCGTCCTGAAGTATATTGGTATGGAAATTCACATCATCAGTGCTGTTTATGTACTCTAATCAAAGCTCGATCTCTGATTGATTTTCACTAGATGGTAATCCTCCATACACTTTCGACTCTGCACTGAATGTTAGTTTCGTAGTGTGCTCACCAGTTGAAGAAGAAAACAATTTTGACGTGTTTCCTTCATACAACTGAACTGTAGGTAACGATGACCAAAGATGGTTCAGGGAACTATGCTTTAGAGGCAGGGGCGTTGGTGCTAGGGGATCAGGGTGAGAATGTAGCTATGCTATCTATACATGTACATGTATCTACCACAGCTTGATGGTGGAACTATTATGTTGGTCAGTCGATTTTTTGTAGAATGCTTTTCATGATGCTGACATGGTGGTGATGATGCTGATGGGTGTTGTTGATGGTGGTGATGATGGGCGGTGGTAGTGCCGGTTGGTGATGGTGGGTGGTGATAGTGTTGGTGATGATGGATGGTGGTAGTGTTGGTGATGGTGGACGGTGGTAGTGTTGGTGGTGGTAGTGTTGGTGATGGTGGGTGGTGGTAGTGTTAGTGATGATGGACGGTGGTAGTGTTGATGATGGTGGGTGGTGGTAGTGGTGGTAGTGTTTGTGGTCGTAGTGTTGGTGGTCGTAGTGTTGGTGGTCGTAGTGTTGGTGGTGGTAGTGCTGGTGGTCGTAGTGTTGGTGGTCGTAGTGTTGGTGGTCGTAGTGTTGGTGATGGTGGGTGGTGGTAGTGTTGGTGGTCGTAGTGTTGGTGGTCTTAGTGTTGGTGGTCGTAGTGTTGGTGGTCGTAGTGTTAGTGATGGTGGGTGTTGGTGGTGGTAGTGTTGGTGGTCGTAGTGTTGGTGATGGTGGGTGGTCGTAGTGTTGGTGGTCGTAGTGTGTTGGTCGTAGTGTTGGTGGTCATAGTGTTGGTGGTCGTAGTGTTGGTGGTAGTGTTGGTGGTCGTAGTGTTGGTGGTTGTAGTGATGGTGGGTGGTGGTGGTAGTGTTGGTAGTGTTGGCGGTGGTAGTGTTGGTGATGATGGGTGTTGGTGGGTGGTGGTAGTGTTGGTGGTGGTAGTGTTGGTGATGGTAGTGGTGGTGATGATAGTGTTGGTGATGGTGGGTGGTGTTAGTGGTGGTGATGGTAGTGTTGGTGATGATGGGTGTTGGTGGTGATGGTGGGTGGTGGTAGTGTTGGTGATGGTGGTGATGATAGTGTTGGTGATGGTGGTGATGATAGTGTTGGTGATGGTGGGTGGTGGTAGTGTTGGTGGTGGTAGTGTTGGTGATGGTGGGTGGTGTTAGTGTTGGCGGTGGTAGTGTTGGTGATGATGGGTATTGGTGGTGATGGTGGGTGGTGGTAGTGTTGGTGATGGTGGTAGTGTTGGTGATGGTGGTGATGATAGTGTTGGTGATGGTGGTGATGATAGTGTTGGTGGTCGTAGTGTTGGTGATGGTGGGTGGTGTTAGTGTTGGTGATGGTGGGTGGTGTTAGTGTTGGCGGTGGTAGTGTTGGTGATGGTGGTGATGATAGTGTTGGTGATGGTGGTCGTAGTGTTGGTGATGATTGGCAGTGGTTGTGTTGGGGATGATGGGCGATGGTAGTGTTGGTGATGATGGGCGATGGTAGTGTTGGTGATGATGGGCGATGGTAGTGTTGGGGATGATGGGCAGTGGTAGTGTTGGTGATGATGGGCGGTGGTAGTGTTGGTGATGCTGGGCAGTGGTAGTGTTGGTGATGATGGGTGGCAGTAATGTTGAAGCTGGATATGTCGATGAATATGATGATAATACCACTGATGCAGTTAATGTGATGCTGATGATCATTTTCATGATATTGGAATACGTTGTTCTCCCCTACAGGTTGCTGTTGTATTGATGAATTCGATAAGATGGGAAACCAACACCAAGCGTTACTGGAAGCCATGGTAACCACACGTAATCACTGTACATTACTAAACAAATAGACTCTCATAAATGCACAGATGACCTCAAAATGTGGTGAGAACGAAAACGTACGCCACGAGACGAAGTTGAGTGACGTGACTGTTGAGGAGAGACAACTTTTGTCTGCTCTTTGCTTTACTGTCTTCATGTGAATTTCTTCAACAAGGGGAAATATTAAAAATTATTTACCTAATGATGTATTGCATAATGACCCGTAAAACGGAGCACTGATGGAGGGAGGGGGTAAATGGGCGCACCTTCGAGCGCTTCATACATGAGCCTCTGGCTCGGGAGATTGGGCAACCACTCCCCGCGTTATCGAAGTAAAATAAATACCTTTACCTTTACCCCCCTTCCTCCAACAATGACTGCAATCGTTATGTGCACTAACCACTTGATCTTGTCCTACTACCGACTGCAATCGTTATGTGCACTAACCACTTGATCTTGTCCTACTACCGACTGCAATTGTTATGTGCACTAACCACTTGATCTTGTCCTACTGGTAGGAACAGCAAAGCATAAGTATAGCCAAGGCTGGTATAGTATGTAGGTATGTATTAGCTTATACTCTCATACATCATCATAGTTGTAGTCATCATCATCATAAAGGCCCAGACACTATTACATCATCACCACTTCCATCATCATCATCATCATTTTCATCATCATCGACAACGAGAATTGATATAATCAACATCATCGTTGTTGTTGTCAGTAGTCGTCATCATAAAGGCTCGGGTACTATATTAAGCATCACTTCCATCATCATCATCATCGACAACGAGATATCATCATCATCGTTGTAGTCATCATCAAAAAAAGCTCCGGCACTATTATACATCATAGTCATCATCACTTCCATCATCAACCTTATCATCGTCATCATCGTTATGTGACTTTATGAGGTCACATTTCAATCTAAGATTCTGTTAGTCTACCAGCTCGTACGTCAATCATCATCGTTATGTGACTTGATGAGGTCCCATTTTAATCTAAGATTCTGTTAGTCTACCAGCTCGTACGTCAATCATCATTGTTATGTGACTTTATCAGGTCACATTTTAATCTAAGATTCTGTTAGTCTACCAGCTCGTACGTCAATCATCATCGTTATGTGACTTTATCAGGTCACATTTTAATCTAAGATTCTGTTAGTCTGCCAGCTCGTACGTCAATCATCGCCGCTGCTAACCCTGTTGGTGGACACTACAACAAAGCCAAGACAGTCTCTGAGAATCTCAAGTGAGTTCAGTGTACAATAAAGTAAATGTCCTGAAATAATGACACAATTATCCTCGTATCTTTCTGTTTAGGATGGGTAGTGCACTTCTATCAAGATTTGATCTTGTGAGTAAAGTTTGTACATCAATTCAAATGACTTCCATTTTACGAGCCTGATTTGATTGCCAGAATACTAGACATTTATACAAAGTAACCTCAAAGTAAGAACAGCAGTCATAGTACATGACTATGATTGCTTGCTTATTTTTTGTCGCCTTTGGTGTCTTTTGTTAGATTGTACACATATGACGAAGTGGAAACTAATCATCATCATCACCATCATCATCATCATCATCACCATCATCATCATCATCATCATCATCATCATCATCATCATCATCATCATCATCATCATCATCATCACCACCATCATCACCATCATCATCATCATCATCACCATCATCATTCTCACCATCATCATCATCATCATCACCATCATCATCATTATTGTAAATTTTATATATTATATCTTAGGTGGCTTATATTAGGGAATCTAGAATTCTGTTTTAGGCCCACCTGAGATTCATTACATTCATTTGTGAATGTAATGTATTTGGGATTTGATTAAATAAATAAATAAAATAAATAAAAACCACCACCATTATAATAATCATCACCACCATCATTATCATCATCATCATCATCATCATCATCATCATCATCATCATCACCACCATCACCATCATCAACATCATCACCATCATCATGAACATCATCAGTCCCAGGGGCATCAGACAGCAATGTTGATGCCCTTGCAAGTTCTTATATATATAGGTAATCAATAAATACAATTGAAAGACTAATGACAATGTAATGACGATTAATTATAATCAAAGTGTTAATTCGTTATTTCAGAAATTATTCGTTAATGATCGTTATATCAATCATACGTATTGTCTTTTCTTTCAGGCTTTTATTCTTCTTGATAAACCTGACGAGGTCAGTCAATAAGGCGTTTTAACGTACTAATACAATACAGAAGTATTGGCCAGATCATTTTGAACCCCTATTAAACGACCACTCCCTATTAAACGGCCATTTATCAAAGTCTAATCGAAACTGTTGTTTACAGTAATTATTGTAGGCAAAATGTAGAATGCGATTCGCTGGAAATTCTGCGATGTGCTGTGGTCTGCCCCAACCTTTACACGTCTTACATTGTATGGTTTTAGGAAATGGACTGTATGTTAACAGAACACGTGATGGCATTGCATGCTGGGAAGAAAAGGTAAAGCCACCATTTTGGAAACCCTCTCAGTTCCCGGATGTATATGGTAGAGACAATAATCCACGATTTATATGAAGGTTCCCGGTGTTTGTACGATACAGTGTGCTGCCCTTCCCTGAGTTGCACACTCCCAGTGTGATGTGTGACTATCTAATGTTTATTAGTATTTTATTTATTGAATTGTGTTTATTTGTCAGTGCATTTGGAACAGCTACTGCCAGACGACCAAGTGAAGTAATGAATTTACTGACATTAGTATACTCTACTCACTCACTCTCTCCTTTGCTTTGCTTTGTTATCCTTTGCTTTGCTATCCTTTACTTTGCTCTGCTTTGCTTTGCTATGCTTTGCTTAGTTTGCTATCCTTTGCTTTGCTATCGTTTGCTTTGCTATCCTTTACTTTGCTCTGCTTTGCTTTGCTATGCTTTGCTTAGTTTGCTATGCTTTGCTTTGCTATCGTTTGCTTTGCTATCCTTTGCTTTGCTATCCTTTGCAATGCAATGCTATCCTTTGCTTTGCTATCCTTTGCTTTGCTATCCTTTGATTTGCTATCCTTTGCTTTGCTATCCTTTGCTTTGCTTTCCTTTCCTTTGCTCTTTGCTTTGGTTTCCTATCCTTTCCTCTCCTTCTCTTTACTTTGCTATCCTATTTCCTGTGCTTTTCTCTTCCCCTTCCTTTTCCTTCTCTCTATTTTCTCTTCTCCTATTTCTACACTCTTCTCCTTTCCCTTTCTGTTGTCTCCGTTTTCTCCCTTCCTATCGCCTCCCATCATTATTAACGAT
Source organism: Actinostola sp. cb2023 (assembly GCA_033675265.1). NCBI lineage: Eukaryota > Metazoa > Cnidaria > Anthozoa > Actiniaria > Actinostolidae > Actinostola > Actinostola sp. cb2023. Next base: position 509,765 of record JAUJYZ010000084.1, on the reverse strand, counting down.
ATCTAATGTGTCTGTGAAGGATTCCAGCGATGACGAAGCCAAAAGGCAATGGGAGGCTGATAAACCACTATCTGAAAGACTCAAGGTTTGAAATAATCTTTAAGTCATTTAAACCTGATGTACAATGTTGGACAAAATTGTTGTTTCATTTTCCTTAATATGGTAATTTTCTACTTTGCTGCGGTTTTATATCTTTCCCTTCTTCCTCCCCCTAGATCAATGTTGTTCGCGTTCCCCATCCCTACCTTGGCTCCTTACCTCTTCCTCCTCTTCCTCCCCTTCCTCCCCTTCCTCCCATACCTCCCCTCCCTTCCTCCCCTTCATCCTCTTCCCCTTCCCCTCTCTTTCTTTCCTTAGAGGACCGTATCTACTTCCCAGAGTCCCTTCATTTTACTGTGTTTGTTCTTTTTATCAGATCAGTGAATCTTTTGACCCTATTCCTGCTCCTCTTTTACGAAAGGTAACGAACGTGTCGATGGAATCGTTTTCGTATGAGTGGGAAGCAGTTGTGGTACGGTTCGTGCAATGCGGTGCGGTGACCGTGCCGTATCCAAGCATTCTGATTGGTCGAGCAATGCTTTTGCGCGCTGTGATTGGTTGAATAGATGTCTTCGATTCCGTACCGTAACTCCGTACCGTAAGTTTTCCACTTATACGAAAACCTTACGACTCTGATGCAAATCAAGCCAATCCTCGCAGTGCTGTACTCTCAGCAAAACAAACCGTACACGTGATGTGAGCGAGGTGGTTTATGATTGTAATGGGGCATTTCACGTAGCAAACAAATATTAGAGTTGGTTCACAAACAATCAAGGGAACGATGCACACTCATTCATATGCATTTGTTTGGTTCCAAACATTCACCAGACCTTGTAGAAAATAACCCAATCATTTTGATCTCTATTGTCAACATCGATGTTATGGTTTCTTTTGCTGGAGAGATCAAGATGATGGTAGTGATGATGCCGTTTTTGTCATTGTTATTACTGAAGGTGCTACACGTATGATGGTGTTGATGATGATATTATTGATGATGATGATTATGTTGCTGGTGATGATTATGTTGCTGGTGATGATTATGTTGATGATATTGATGTTGATAGTGATGATAATTAAGATTATGTTGATGACGTTGATAGTGATGATGATGATGATTATGTTGCTGGTGATGATTATGTTGATGATAGTGATGTTGATAGTGATGATGATGATGATGAAGATTATGTTGACGATATTGATGTTGATAGTGATGATAATGAAGATTATGTTGATAACGTTGATAGTGATGATGATTATGTTCGTAATGATATCGATGTTGAAAATGTTGATTGTGATGCTGATGATGATTTTTAATCTAGTTACTGCTACCCCTAACCACAATCAGAGAACCTCTGCTTTCGTCACGGTTATTCTGTAATCATGATTTGTTTATTTCAGTACATTGGTTACGCGAGAAAGTACGTGCATCCTAAGCTAACGCAAGCAGCAGCAAAGGTTATACAGGTAATAATTATTTCAGGGAAGAGTACCACATAGCGACACATAAATCCGGAATTGAAAATCAATAAAAAACTTAAATTGGTGGAGAATCCGAGTTGAGAGTTGTCATGATGGAGAACCCAAGTCTGATGTTTGTGAATCTGTTTTTATTTAACAGGAGTTCTACCTTTCACTAAGGCGTCAATATCAGGCGGGTGATTCGACACCTATCACTACAAGACAGCTTGAATCTCTTATCAGGCTAACAGAGGTATGCTGATCAACATATATCCTGTACCACCTCCGATTGAAACTATATCTATTATGTGTTTTTTTTCGCATCACAATAACGTAAAAGCACTTCCTCGTCGTCCTTTCAAGTGAGGTCTGATATGTAGAACAAGTGACAGACCTTTACTTGTTTTTAATTAGTGACTTGTTAATAAGGCAAGGCCGCCGTTCTTTATTTACAACTAATAATATTCATGAAATAGCTTCTCGATTCTGATTGGCTAAGAGCAGTCCAATTAGATATTAATTTGCACTGAAGTACGATTATTTTCATGAATATCATCAAACGGGTGTCGTGTAATTTGAGAGAACTTTGAACCTCGTCCTAAGGGGTCACGCAATATAGGACTTTTTCGGAAAATGCATTCATTCAAATTAATCCCAAATTGCTTTCTCCCCTTACTCCTATAACTCCTCTTCCACCACTTCCTCCCCTTCCTCCTCTTTCTCCTCTTCCACCACTTCCACCACTTCCACCACCTTTTCCTCCTCTTCCTATTCATCCCCTTCCTCCTGTACCTCCTCTTCCACCACTTACTCTTCCTCCCCTTCCTCCTATACCTTCTCTTCCACCTCTTCCTCCTCTTTCACCTCTTCCTCCTATACCTTCTCTTCCACAACTTCCTCCTCTTCGTCCTCTTTCTCCTCTTCCACCACTTCCTCCTCTTCCACCACTTCCTCCTCTTTCTCCTCTTCCACCACTTCCTCCTCTTCCTCCTATACCTTCTCTTCCACCTCTTCCTCCTATACCACCTCTTCCACCACTTCCTCCTCTTCCTCCCCTTCCTCCTCTTCCACCACTTCCACCACCTCTTCCTCCTCTTCCTCTTCCTCCTCTTCCTCTTAATAACTTGTCTCTTGTCTCATATAAAGAGGGTGGCCGTGCAATCAGTGTGTGCGTGGTGGGCATTGGAGTTTTGGAGTTAACTCAGTGCGCATGGTAGTTAGTTACTCATGGTACGAGTGCTTCGTTCGCTAGTGATTCAATGTTTATTTAAGGCTCGTGCTCGGCTTGAATTGCGTGAAAAAGCCACCCACCAAGACGCAGAGGACGTGATTGAGATCATGAAGTACAGTTTGGTTGATACTTACAGTGATGATTTTGGTGTCCTTGATTTTCAACGATCGCAACACGGCTCAGGGATGAGCTCTAAAGCAATGGTAAGAATTATTATTAATAATAAAAATAATGTTATTATTAGTGATGCATGAGGGAAATTATTAGTGATTTTTTTATTATTTGTTTATTATTTTTGATAAAGAACTATGATAAGTATAGAAATGGAACCTAATGAGGAATATACAGAACAAATGTTCGGAAAAAATCAAGACGCGGGATTCGAACCCCGGTTCGTACGTCATTACAGAAGCAATTCCCAGTTCCGTGAGGCCTGGGAGTAAATGTTCGGTTAAAATCAGCGTCTTTGAGCTAATTTGAACACCACGCCACTGCAGTTGCCTCGGTAGCTCAGTGGGTAGAGCACCTGTCATGAAATCGGGGTGTCGTGGGTTCGAATCCCGCGTCTGATTTTTTCCGAACATTTGTTCTGTATATTCCTCATTAGTTTCCATTTCTATATTATTTTTGTCTTGCAATTATAGTTTTATTATTTAGGGATGGATGAAAATTACTTTGTGTAACTCTAGTCCGGCACCCTGTTTAAATAAAGTGTATTATTATTATTATTATTATTATTATTATTATTATTATTATCATTATTATTATTATTATTATTATTATTATTATTATTATTATTATTATTATTATTATTATTATTATTATTATTATTATTATTAAAGAAGAAAATTATGATGAGAATATACAGAACAAATGATTATTTTTATTATTATTTTATTATTATTATTATTATTATATTATTATTATTATTATTATTATTATTATTATTATTATTATTATTTATTCTTATTATTATTATTATTATTATTTTATTATTATTATTATTATTATTATGCAACATATTACTGTGAAAACCCACGAATGGCGGAATGGACTCGTTTGAATTCTAGAAACAAATCACGGTCACGGCACTAAAGTTTTTCACAGTCATAACAAATCTACTGTAATGATGCTGTTAAGATATTAATAACCATGGTAATCATAATACAGACTGGGAACAATAATTGTTCTGAATTAAGTGTTTGTGATGATAATGATAGTATTAGAAGTGGAACCGATGATTTTAGCGAAGGCTATTAAGATCGCTGCTGATAATGATTGCAAAGAAATAAAAACATACAGAACATGCAAACAATTGTCAGATATTACAGTCGAACCCATATTAACCGGCCACTGCCATTTCCCCTTGGATGGCCGCTTAATAGGGGTTCGACTATACTTGGTTTGATAGTAACTTCTGTAATTGAATATCCAGGGAAAACGATTCATTGCTGAACTCGGCAGAAGAGCTGACAGAGAATACAACTCTTTGTTTACTATCGACCAGATGAGAAGCGTAGCCATGGTAAGAGAAAAATGAAAAGAAGAGAAGATAGATATATAGAAAGGTGGAAGAAAGGAAGGACGGGAGGGAGGGAAACATGGGATGAGGGACAAGAAAATGATAAAGTTGAAAAAAGGAAAAAAAGGAAATGACTTTTTTTTTTGTCAAACAATAAAATTGCCGTAGTCTTCTACGGAGTTGGCACAGTAAGTAAGAAGTCGGGGAATTCTAATAAACAATTCCAGGTCAAGGAATTAATCTAATAAACAGTCAGGGAATTGTCAGGGAACTGTGGCCGATTTGTTTTGGGAAATGTCAAGTCTGCACTACAAGTCAGTGAATGTTGCTGTGGTGTTGTCTTCACAAAATATTTAAAATAATAATAATTCTGAAATTTAAAATTTTCAGTATTTCAATTTCAGTGTCTGTAATCTTGTTTCTATCTGGTTCTGGCCCCGGTTGCACGAAAGGCGAATAGCGCTGTCTCTCCACCGGATAAATCCTATGCAACGGATAAAATGGATGCAGCTATCCATAAATTGTATCCATTGGGTAAGACTTATCCAGTGGATAGCGCTATTCACCTTTCGTGCAACCAGGGCCTGATTCCACTTTGAACATAGTACACTGGTGCAGAAAGCCTTTTCAGTGGCTTGGGCTGCGTGTGGTTTGAAGTACAAAATGACAGTATTGAAACATGTTCCTGTTGTCAGTGGAACATGAGATTTGCTCACCAGGAATTCTGTTTTTCCAGTTGAGCGGGAACCCCGATCTAATCGTTTTATGTTGATGTTCCCAGGACCTTGGTTTAAAGATACGTAGCTTTGAGGACTTCATTTACTCCCTCAACAACCAGGGATTCTTGCTGAAGAAAGGAGCACGTGTTTACCAACTCCAGATTGCAAGCTGTTTATAGATTCTACTGACATGTTGCTGTGCTCTTCTTGCTGAAGAAAAGAGCACGTGTTTACCAACTCCAGATTGCAAGCTGTTTATAGATTCTACTGACATGTTGCTGTGCTCTTCTTGCTGAAGAAAGGAGCACGTGTTTACCATTTCCAGATTGCAAGTGTCTGGCGTCTGGAGTGCGGAAAGAATATAGAGATCTTTATTTCCAGATTTCACTTAGTCAATTCATGTAAATTGTGTGTAAATGTCCAAACCCATTTTTAATTTAACTTTAAACAAAATATACACAGAATTTAATAATAAACTTTATTTAAATAATTTAACATAGTTGATCCTATGATTAGTATTAGCGAACTTCAGTACTGGGCCCACAGTAATTGGTTTTCACTGCTGTGGTGCCCCTGCCTATTTTATTAGTTATACTGTGCGAAGTCGAATAAATAAATAAACTAGACGCTTTACAAGCGTTCACTCGTGCCCTGGTGCGATTGAGTACTGGGATGCACTGCAGCATGAAAGACGCATACTTATGCGATTGCAGATTGTGCTTAGTCATTATAGGTGTATTCACTACTTAAACATTTCTCAATGTTTAGATCTGAGATAACGATTATAGTGATCAAATCAGTGTTTGGTTACTTGTTGGGTGACTCGGTAGAACATGCAGAATTTGTAATCGCCCGGCACTCGACAACATAATACCGGCCAGCTGAGAATTTGTATAAACGGCTGGTTAAGACGGTTAAGAGTGCTAGCAAAATCGAAAAAACATACTTAGATTTTGGGGAACTATTTCAGCTTGAGATCTTTACGTGAGTGAAATTGACAGCCGAACTTGGCCCTTGACCTCAGGTGCTTCCTGATTGGTTTAATCCGGCTCTCTTCCCAGTCTCACTCGATTGCAGATTCGCGACGCCGAACAAAATAAAAAGCACCGGCTGTGTTTTTCAACTCGTGCCGGCCAAAGGCCTGGGCACGAGTAATAAATATGTATGACTGTATGCACATATATATCTTTTTTTTCGGCGGTCACCCAACTATTATGAACCATGCAGGATCTTGCTACTTTTTTGCTATTCCACTATGTCATATTATTGGATATATTGATTGATTAGCCTGAATATCAGCCGTCTCTGCATGGGTCAAAATTTTCCCCGAGCGAAATATTTGACCCAGAGGAGGCAGTTGATATTCAGGCTATTGATTGAGTTTATCTATTTATTTGGTAATTTTCCAGATATTACAAAAGTGAGGCCAAAGCCAGAGGCTTTTAAAAATGGCTGATGTCAGCAGAACAAATAATAAGGAAATTGAATGAGTCAGGGCAAGAGAACATTGTATATAATGGTCTACATTCTCTGTTGAGATGTCAACACAGGGAACCCAAGAACCCATCTCAGACCAACAGTTCAGTTTTGTTTTTTTTGCGCAATATTTGTTACAAGATAAAATTATAGTGTTTGTAGGAATGTTATCGTTATAAATATAATACACATAGAAAAAGAGGTGGCTCGGACGATGGTAAGCCTGTAGATAAACAAGAAGTAATGAAGCTATACGGTATGTGCCGCCCGATAGGGTATGGTTTTCGAGCTTCTCAGGTCTGGGATAGGGTATATATTTTGACCATTTGTACTGGAATAGGGTATGTTTTTTTTTTTTACAGCGAACCAAGTATTTTTCATTCTTTTTGCATTTTTACGATCATTTGAAGATCTCTAATGTTTATAAATGATGGTAGCGGCAAAAATAAAAATTATTAGCTTCAAATTGTTCACAAACTTTCAATTTTAGTCTGTGATAGGGTACTGATTTTCAAGCTTGGGTCGTCTGGGATAGGGTATAGACTTTGAAGCTTAGGTCTGGGATAGGGTACGGAAAATTTCCGTATTTAGGTCTGGGATAGGGTAAGGTTTTTGGGATCATGGCGGCACACCCCGGCCCTACCCAAAAAATGGCCGAGTTGTATCTCTCAAAGGAGTGTTGTCTTTGTATAGAATATGTGGATTGCTGGCTGGAGCACCTCGAAACACAGCACGTGAAAAACGTAAAAGGGAAGCGCAGAGAGCAGTTAAAGGAAATATGCACGCTAGGAAGAAAACCGCAAATACTTGAACTGCTTGAAACACTGGAATTGAATGAAGAAGTTCCGCGCTTTTTATGTCTTTTTCCTGTACAGACTGCACAGTTTTGCTAAGGTTTCAAATAAACAGAAATTCGTCTTAGGAGACTGATAATCTGCAATAGGTGACTAATAAATAAAGATTTGAAAAAGCTGTCGGAGTATCATGGAGAGATATCCACATAGTTTGACGCCCGTTTTTACACTCCCGTCAGTCTTTGCGCTGGTAGATATTTTTACTATCCCCACCCTCTACCCCCGGGAAAAGACGTTTTGAAAAAAATCCCAAAAGAGCCAAGTTTGTCCCGGGGACTGACCGGGGAGGATGAGATGGTTACAGTAGGAATTGAACCATATATAACGCATAGCTTGTTTTTTTCTCTGGAGTTTCTTTAGCATGCTTTAGGAGTTCATTAGTTCATTAGAGCCCAAGCAACAGGTGTATTTCTTTTGCCATTGCCCATTAGGTCATTGAAGAGATGGTCAACGTTCAGCGTGCGTCCATCGAGTTATGGATGCACGCGGGAGGCTGCTAAGCACGAGAGAAGCGTAAGAGTCGCACGAGGCGTAGCTGAGTGCGACTCTAGCTTCTTGAGTGCTTAGCAGCCGACCAAGTGCATCCATAACTCGATGGAAGCGTTGACCATTTCTTTTATAACATAGTTACTGCAAATTCAAATAAAACAATTTTATTTTTCAATTGATTTCAGAGCGCGCGCTATGCCGATGACGTGAGCGTGCGTCCATTGAGTTATGGATGCACGCTCGCGCACGCTAATTAGCCAATCAGAGCGCGCGTTATATCAATGCTATGTTATAATACAGTATGGACACTCGAACCGTGAACACTTAGGTTTTTTCTAACACACATATATAAATAATTATCGATTGAGCAAATTGATCAGAAAAATGATTTATTTTGATCACTAAGTGTATTTAAACTGAATGCTCCATTTGAGAGGCTATGAGGCAATAGAAAGTTCGAAAAAAAAAGTTCGAAAAAAAATTGAAGTGTTCACGGTTCGAGTGTCCACACTGTAATAACATAGCGCCCTTTTGATGATGATATACTGACACGATCTCGAAGGCCTCCAATATTTACCAAGACTGTAACGAGGACAGACAGCGTTTTTACTTCATCGAGTGAAATGTGATCGAGTCCGGCCCTTTGCAGTATGATCGTGATACATGGCGAGATAAACTACGATCCGAGTTAGGATTCGAGTTGGGCCGGATTCGAGTTAGGATTCGCCGTTACCGTGAGGAATCGAATTATGGGAATCGAGTTACCGGATTCAAAATATTCGAATACCGAATGTATCGACTTATAAATCCTGTCGAATTTCAGGTTTTTTTTTCCTGTGCAACAAAAATAGCAACCTGCACAATTATAGCAATACACTAGTTTTTTATTTACAGATGGAAGTAATACACAGTAGTTTTAAATACCCAGTTCGGGTCATAATTGATTTATGGATGTAATACACCAGTCGACTCAAATACACCAGTTTTTTATTTATTTTATGGATGTAATACACTAGTTTTTTTATTTTATGGAAATACACAATATACGGTCGGGTCACTAGTTTTTTATGCTTTTTTGGATGTAATACACTAGTTTTTTAATTTTATGGATGGGTGTAATACACTAGTTTTTTTTTAATATTTTATGGATGTAATACACTAGTTTTTTATTTATTTTATGGATGTAATACACTAGTTTTTTATTTATTTTATGGATGTAATACACCAGTTTTTTTTATTTATGTTAATGTAATACACTAGTTTTTTATTTATTTTATTGTAATACACCAGTTTTTTATTTATTTTATGGATGTAATACACTAGTTTTTTATTTATTTTATGGATGTAATACACTAGTTTTTTAATTTTTATTTTACACCAGTGGATGTGTATACACCAGTTTTTTATTTATTTTATGGATGTAATACACCAGTTTTTTATTTATTTTAATGGATGTAATACACCAGTTTTTTATTTATTTTATGGATGTAATACACCAGTTTTTTAATGATTTAATGGATGTAATACACCAGTTTTTTAATGATTTAATGGATGTAATACACCAGTTTTTTATTTATTTTATGGATGTAATACACTAGTTTTTTATTTATTTTATGGATGTAATACACCAGTTTTTTTGGATGTATTTTTTTTATGGATGTAATACACCAGTTTTTTAATTTTATGATGTAATACACTTTTTTATTTATGGATAATAATACACCAGTTTTTTATTTATTTTATGGATGTAATACACCAGTTTTTTATTTATTTTATGGATGTAATACACCAGTTTTTTAATGGATGTAATTTTTTTAATGGGATGTAATACACCAGTTTTTTATTTATTTTGTAATACATGGATGTATGGATGTATACACCAGTTTTTTTATTTATTTTTTATGGATTTATGGAATAATACACAGTTTTTTTTATTTTATGGATGTAATACACTAGTTTTTTATGGATGTAATACACTAGTTTTTTTAATTTTTTACATGTAATACACTTTTTTTTTATTATTTTATGGATGTAATACACCAGTTTTTTATTTATTTAATGGATGTAATACACCAGTTTTTTATTTATTTTATGGATGTAATACACCAGTTTTTTATTTATTTTATGGATGTAATACACCAGTTTTTTATTTATTTTATGGATGTAATACACCAGTTTTTTTTTATTTTATGGATGTAATACACTATTTTTTAATGGATGTAATACACCAGTTTTTTATTTATTTTATGGATGTAATACACCAGTTTTTTTATTTTATTTAATATGGGTGTAATACACCAGTTTTTTATTTATTTTATGGATGTAATACACCACCAGTTTTTTATTTATTTAATATGGGTGTAATACACCAGTTTTTTATTTATTTTTTATGGGTGTAATACACCAGTTTTTTATTTATTTATGGGTGTAATACACCAGTTTTTTATTTATTTTATGGATGTAATACACCAGTTTTTTATTTATTTTATGGGTGTAATACACCAGTTTTTTATTTATTTTATGGATGTAATACACCAGTTTTTTATTTTATTAATACACTGGGTGTAATACACCAGTTTTTTTTATTTATTTTATGGATGTAATACACCAGTTTTTTATTTATTTATTGGATGTAATACACTGTTTTTTATTTATTTTATGGATTAATACACTAGTTTTTTATTTATTTTATGGATGTAATACACTAGTTTTTTATTTATTTAATGGATGTAATACACCAGTTTTTTATTTATTTTATGGATGTAATACACTAGTTTTTTATTTATTTTATGGATGTAATACACTAGTTTTTTATTTATTTTATGGATGTAATACACCAGTTTTTTTTATGATTTAATGGATGTAATACACTAGTTTTTTAATTTATTTTATGGATGTAATACACCAGTTTTTTATTATTTTATGGGATGTAATACACCAGTTTTTTTTATTTAATGGATTTTTTATTTATTTTATGGATGTAATACACTAGTTTTTTATTTATTTTATGGATGTAATACACTAGTTTTTTATTTATTTTAATACACCAGTTTTTTAATACACACAGTTTTTTATTTATTTTATGGATGTAATACACTAGTTTTTTAATGATTTTTTATGGATGTAATACACCAGTTTTTTAATTATTTTATGGATGTAATACACTTTTATTGGAATGGATGTAATACACTAGTTTTTTTTTTTTTTTTATTTACACTAGTTTTTTATGGGATGTAATACACTAGTTTTTTTTATTTTATGGATGTAATACACTAGTTTTTTATTTATTTTATGGATGTAATACACTAGTTTTTTATTTATTTTATGGATGTAATACACTAGTTTTTTATGGGATGTAATACACTAGTTTTTTATTTATTTTAATGGATGTAATACACCAGTTTTTTTTTGTTTTGGATGTAATATTTATTTTATGGATGTAATACACTAGTTTTTTATTTATTTTATGGATGTAATACACCAGTTTTTTATTTATTTAATGGATGTAATACACTAGTTTTTTATTTATTTTATGGATGTGTAATACACTAGTTTTTTATTTATTTTATGGATGTAATACACCAGTTTTTTTTATTGATTTAATGGATGTAATACACTAGTTTTTTATGGATGTAATACACCAGTTTTTTATTTATTTTATGGATGTAATACACTAGTTTTTTATTTATTTTATGGATGTAATACACCAGTTTTTTATTTATTTTATGGATGTAATACACCAGTTTTTTATTTATTTTATGGATGTAATACACCAGTTTTTTATTTATTTTATGGATGTAATACACCAGTTTTTTATTTATTTTATGGATGTAATACACCAGTTTTTTATTTATTTTATGGATGTAATACACCAGTTTTTTATTTATTTTATGGATGTAATACACCAGTTTTTTTTATGGATGTAATACACCAGTTTTTTATTTATTTTATGGATGTAATACACCAGTTTTTTATTTATTTTATGGATGTAATACACCAGTTTTTTATTTATTTTATGGATGTAATACACCAGTTTTTTTTTATGGATGTAATACACTTTTTTTATTTATTTTTTAATGATTTTGTAATACACCAGTTTTTTATTTATTTTATGTAATACACCACTAGTTTTTTTATGGATGTAATTAGTTTTTTATGGATTTTATGGATGTAATACACCAGTTTTTTTTTATTTTATGGATTTAATGGGGATGTAATACACTAGTTTTTTAGTTTTTTATGTAATACACCAGTTTTTTATGATTGTAATACACTAGTTTTTTATTTATTTTATGGATGTAATACACTAGTTTTTTTTTATGATTTTTATGGATGTAATACACTAGTTTTTTATTTTATTTTATGGATGTAATACACCAGTTTTTTAGTTTTTTAATACACTAGTTTTTTATTTATGGATGTAATACACTAGTTTTTTAATTATGGATTAAATACACTAGGATGTATTTTATGGATGTAACACTAGTTTTTTATTTATGGATGTAATACACTAGTTTTTTATTTATTTTATGGATGTAATACACTAGTTTTTTATTTATTTTATGGATGTAATACACTAGTTTTTTAATTTATTTAATGGGATACACTAGTTTTTTAATTTTACAATACACTAGTTTTTTATTTATTTATGGATGTAATACACTAGTTTTTTATTTATTTTATGGATGTAATACACTAGTTTTTTATTTATTTATTTAATGGATGTAATACACTAGTTTTTTTTTATGGATGTAATACACCAGTTTTTTAATGATTTTATGGATGTAATACACCCAGTTTTTTAATGATTTATGGATGTAATGGATGTAATACACCAGTTTTTTAATGATTTTTTTATGGATGTAATACACTAGTTTTTTATTTATTTTATGGATGTAATACACTAGTTTTTTATTTATTTTATGGATGTAATACACCAGTTTTTTATTTATTTTATGGATGTAATACACCAGTTTTTTATTTATTTTATGGATGTAATATGGATGTAATGGATGTAACACCAGTTTTTTTTTTTATTTTATGGATGTAATACACTAGTTTTTTAAATACACCAGTTTTTTTTAATGATTTAATGGATGTAATACACTAGTTTTTTTTATTTATTTTATGGATGTAATACACCAGTTTTTTATTTATTTTATGGATGTAATACACCAGTTTTTTATTTTTTTATTTTTTTATGGATGTAATACACTAGTTTTTTATTGATTTTATGGATGTAATACACTAGTTTTTTATTTATTTTATGGATGTAATACACTAGTTTTTTATTTTTATTTTATGGATGTAATACACCAGTTTTTTATTTTTTTTTTATGGATGTAATACACTAGTTTTTTATTTATTTTTATGGATGTAATACACCAGTTTTTTATTTATTTAATGGATGTAATACACCAGTTTTTTAATGATTTTAATGGATGTAATACACTAGTTTTTTATTTTTTTGGATGTAATACACCATTTTATGGATGTATGGATGTAATACACTAGTTTTTTATTATGGATGTAATACACCAGTTTTTTATTGATTTTTTAATGGATGTAATACACCAGTTTTTTAATGATTTTATGGATGGATTTTTATACACCAGTTTTTTATTTTTATGGATGTAATTTTTTTTATTTATTTTATGGATGTAATACACCAGTTTTTTATTTATTTTATGTAATACACTAGTTTTTTATTTGGGATGTAATACACCAGTTTTTTATTTATTTTATGGATGTAATACACCAGTTTTTTATTTATTTTATGGATGTAATACACTAGTTTTTTATTTATTTTATGGATGTGTAATACACCAGTTTTTTATTTATTTTATGGATGTAATACACCAGTTTTTTATTTATTTTATGGATGTAATACACCAGTTTTTTAATACATTTATTTATGGATGTAATACACCACCAGTTTTTTAATTTTTATTTATTTTATGGATGTAATACACTAGTTTTTTATTTATTTTATGGATGTAATACACCAGTTTTTTATTTATTTTATGGATGTAATACACCAGTTTTTTATTTATTTTATGGATAATTAATTTTTATTTATGGATGGATGTAATACACCAGTTTTTTATTTTATGGATGTAATACACTGTTTTTTATTTATTTTATGGATGTAATACACCAGTTTTTTATTTATTTTATGGATGTAATACACCAGTTTTTTTTTATTTATTTTATGGATGTAATACACCAGTTTTTTTTTATTTATTTTATGGATGTAATACACCAGTTTTTTATTTAATATTTTTTATGGATGTGTAATACACCAGTTTTTTATTTATTTTATGGATGTAATACACCAGTTTTTTATTGATTTTATGGATGTAATACACCAGTTTTTTATTTTATGGATGTAATACACCAGTTTTTTATTTATTTTATGGATGTAATACACCAGTTTTTTATTTATTTTATGGATGTAATACACCAGTTTTTTATTTATTTTATGGATGTTATTTTTTATGGATGTAATACACCAGTTTTTTTTTTATGGATGTAATACACTAGTTTTTTATTTATTTTATGGATGTAATACACCAGTTTTTTATTTATTTTATGGATGTAATACACCAGTTTTTTTATTTTATGGATGTATGGTTTTTAATACACAGTTTTTTACTAGTTTTTTATTTTATGGGATGTAATACACTAGTTTTTTATTTATTTTATGGTGTAATACACTAGTTTTTTGTAATACACACAGTTTTTTATTTATTTTATGGATGTAATACACCAGTTTTTTAATTATTTAATGGATGTAATACACACAGTTTTTTATTTATTTTAATGGATGTAATACACCAGTTTTTTAATGGATGTTTTTTTATGGATGTAATACACTAGTTTTTTATTTATTTTATGGATGTAATACACCAGTTTTTTATTATTTTGTAATGGATGTAATACACCAGTTTTATTTATTTTTTATGGATGTAATACACACCAGTTTTTTAATGATTTAATGGATGTAATACACTAGTTTTTTATTTATTTTATGGATGTAATACACTAGTTTTTTATTTATTTTATGGATGTAATACACACTAGTTTTTTATTTTTTATGGATGTAATACACACTTAGTTTTTTGTAATACACAGTGGGATGTAATACACACCAGTTTTTTTTAATTTATTTTTATGGATGTAATACACACAGTTTTTTATTTATTTTATGGTATGTAATACACCAGTTTTTTATTTATTTTATGGATGTAATACACCAGTTTTTTATTTATTTTATGGGTGTAATACACACTAGTTTTTTATGGATGTATGTTTTTTATTTTAATGGATGTAATACACTAGTTTTTTATTTATTTTTTTTATGGATGTAATACACTAGTTTTTTTTTTTATTTTATTTAATGGATGTAATACACTTTTTTTATTTATTTTTTGTAATACACTAGTTTTTTATTTTATGGATATGTAATACACTAGTTTTTTAATTATTTATGGATGTAATACACTAGTTTTTTTTATTTTATTTAATGGATGTAATACACTAGTTTTTTAATTATTTTATGGATGTAATACACTAGTTTTTTAATGATTTTATGGATGTAATACACTAGTTTTTTAATTATTTAATGGATGTAATGGTTTTTTATGTAATGGACACTAGTTTTTTATTTATTTTATGGATGTAATACACCAGTTTTTTATTTATTTTATGGATGTAATACACTAGTTTTTTAATGATTTTATGGATGTAATACACTAGTTTTTTATGATTTATTTTTTTTATTTATTTATGGGTTGTAATCACACTAGTTTTTTATTTATTTTAATGGATGTAATACACCAGTTTTTTATGATTTAATGGATGTAATACACTAGTTTTTTATTTATGGGTTTTTTATGTAATACACTAGTTTTTTATTTATTTTATGGATGTAATACACTAGTTTTTTAGTTTAATTTTACACTAGTTTTTTAATGGGATGTAATACACTAGTTTTTTATTTTTATGGATGTAATACACTAGTTTTTATTTATTTAATGGATGTAATACACCAGTTTTTTATTTTTAATGGATGTAATACACTAGTTTTTTTTTATTTTATGGATGTAATACACTAGTTTTTTATTTATTTTATGGATGTAATACACCAGTTTTTTATTTATTTTATGGATGTAATACACTAGTTTTTTATTTATTTTATGGATGTAATACACCAGTTTTTTTATTTATTTTATGGATGTAATACACCAGTTTTTTATTTATTTTATGGATGTAATACACTAGTTTTTTTATTTATTTTATGGATGTAATACACCAGTTTTTTATTTATTTTATGGATGTAATATACTGTAATACACACTAGTTTTTTATTTGATTTTATGGATGTGTAATACACCAGTTTTTTATTTATTTTTATGGATGTAATACACCAGTTTTTTTTTAATGATTTAATGGATGTAATACACTAGTTTTTTATTTATTTTATGGGTGTAATACACACTAGTTTTTTATTTTTTTTATGTTTATGTGTAATACACTAGTTTTTTATTTATTTTATGGGTGTAATACACTACACCAGTTTTTTAATGTTTTTGTAATACACTAGTTTTTTATTTATTTTATGGATGTAATACACTAGTTTTTTATTTATTTTATGGGTGTAATACACCAGTTTTTTAATGATTTAATGGATGTAATAGACCGATATCTCAAGGTTGTGTTCAGCTTAATTGATGTGCAAAGAAAAATTATTTTCAACTTTAATAGGCTACAAATTCGGAATAGAGTACAGATTTTGTGGTAAAAGACAAAAATCGCTTTCTAAATTGTTTTAGTTACAAAAGCTTTCGAAACGAATTAAAAATTTCGAAAATATTATTTTGCTTTCTGAGCGGAGCAACCTTGAGAAATTGGTCCATACAATAATAATTTATTAGTTTGCAGTACTCATTTGTACTTTTTCTTGTTTGTACTTTTTCTTGCTCATCGTAAATATAATGTAATACCTGTCACCCTAAAATCCGAAATCACGGAAAATCCTAAAACGTGGAATCACGGAAAATGACCCAAATGCTAAAATAAATTTTTGTCAATTAATAATTATTACAGTATTTTTTTGAACTCTCTATATAAAGTCTATAAAACGTATCTTACACCATATAGACATCAATGGACCTATTTTTGCTTTATTCTTCGATTCCCATAACTCGATAATAATAAATCCTGATTCCTGTAACTCGAATCTACGGAGCCTTTTTAGTGCCATTGATCACACTTTTTTCTAGCGACCGGTTTTGCATCAACCACTTTTTTTTGCCGACTTTTTTGCATCAACCACTTTTTTATGCCGTGATTTTTGCATCGACCACTTTTTTTTGCCGTGATTTTTCCCGACTTTTTGGCCGACTTTTTGGCCGTGATTTTTGCCGACTTTTTGGCCGACTTTTTGGCCGACTTTTTGGCCGTGATTTTTGCCGACTTTTTTGCCGTGATTTTTGCCGTGATTTTTGATTATCGACTGGTTAGTCCAGAGAGATTGGTGGGTAGTCAAGGTTTGTGTGTGTGTTTTTGGGGTGGAGGTGAAGGGAGAAGGATAGGGGTGATGTTCATGGGGGAGGGGGAGGGGGCAATGGAATATGGGAACTGGAAGAGAGTGTAAATTTATGGGGGAATAAAATGTAGGGATATGGGGGAGGAAGCCGGATTGGATATCCTTCGTCCATTTATCTGTCACTTTAGCTATTCCACATACTTTCCACTTCCCTCTTCTCTTCATTTCAAACATCCATCTCTCTACCTGTCACTCTACTTTTCCACTCACATTCCACTTCTTTCATTCTTCTCCTCTTTTCTATCATCCATATCTACACCTGTCACTATATCCGCTTACTTTCCATCTCTTTCTTCTTTCTCCATCCTTTCTACCATCCATTTCTCTGCATCACACTCTTGCATCTCCACATCCATTCCACCCATCTCTCCCACTTTTTATTCCTTTTTTCCCTCCTGAAAAACTTCACCTTCCCTCCACTTCACCCCCCTTGAATAACTCCCTGCATCCCCAACATCCACTCTCAATCCACCTACTTCTCTTCACCCCTCATTTCTCCTTTTCTTCCATTTCAAATTGCAAACCTCCCCCCCCTACACTCTCAACACTCTCTCCCCCTTCCCGTCTCCCACAGCCCCTCACCCGCTAATCACACCCTCATCCAATCGCTTCCTCCCCCATATCCCTACATTTTATCCCCCCATAAATTTACACTCTCTTCCACTGTTCCAGTTCCCATATCCCATTGCTCCCTCCCCCATGAACATCACCCCTATCCTTCTCCCTTCACCTCCACCCCAAAAACACACACACAAACCTTGACTATCCACCAATCTCTCTGGACTATAACCAGTCGATAATCAAAAATCACGGCAAAAATCACGGCAAAAATCACGGCAAAAAAGTCGGCAAAAATCACGGCAAAAAAGTCGGCAAAAATCACGGCCAAAAAGTCGGCAAAAAAGTCGGCAAAAATCACGGCCAAAAAGTCGGCCAAAAAGTCGGCCAAAAAGTCGGCAAAAATCACGGCCAAAAAGTCGGCCAAAAAGTCGGCAAAAATCACGGCAAAAAAAAGTGGTCGATGCAAAAATCACGGCATAAAAAAGTGGTTGATGCAAAAAAGTCGGCAAAAAAAAGTGGTTGATGCAAAACCGGTTGCTAGAAAAAAGTGTGATCAATGGCACTAAAAAGGCTCCGTAGTTTTGAACAAAGAACAAACATCTGACATTTTGTAGTATGGCTTGGATGTCGTAGTAAAAGCAGCGGTTGCTCAAACAAATTTATATTTATGGCAAAGATAATTTACATGAAATGTACATGATATGTACGTGATTGTGATACAAGCCGCTAATTTCGTTTAGATCTGGTTTAGTAAATCAGGGATTAAATCAGGGGTTAATAACTTTTTTAAGTTTCCTTGTTCACTTGTGATGTGAGACGTTACACAATAAATGTCCGGAGTTCAGCGCTAAATTTCGTCACGTTAACATTGAAAATCAAACACTTTTTACCTCTCGACCGCTTCCTTCTGCTTTTTATATCTTGTAGGACTCTTATTCTTCGATTAGGTTTAATTGTCCGATATTTGAAGAGTTGCAAATCCGAAAACCGTAATGCCAACCGATGAACCGGAAGTGATTTTACCTGATGACGAACGGTACTTTGTCGAGTTTCTCGCAACATCATTTAGCTTGATCCGCAAAATGTTTTGGTACAAAGTGTAAGTGCACCCCTATTGTGTTCGAATGAGGGGTATGAGTAGTTTGGATTTGGTGCCACTTTTGCGAAATATTGCTTTTTGTATCTGACCTGCTAATTTGCATATTTAGTGTGTTGTAGTCCAAAATCCATTAAAAAATGTACTTACGAACATTTAAAAAAACTACAATCCGGACTTGAAAGATAAAGCGTTTTCCGGCCTCAGCGGACAACCAATATTTGACAATACAAAACTGTACCAAAGGGAATGCATTTAGGTTCGGTAACCCTTTTCTATGCTGTAAAAATCAGCCGAAACTATTTTTCGCCCTGGAAGCCTCTTAATGTTGCTAAAATGGTGGCAAAGAAATTATATACTCGAGACAATGCACTTAGCTAGAACGCACGCAAAATTATCATGAGCCTTTGATATTACATAAAACAACTGATGCGTTAATCAAATTCAAAACTAAATACATTCTTCGACCAAGTGATCCATAATTTAGCTCAAAATCATATTTGGTTTCCATTTGGTGGGTCTTCTGACTTTTATTTTTAAGTTTTCTGATTTTTTTATGTTGAGTGACAGAAGCGAAAAACCAAATTACACGCCAATTAAATGTCTGTCGAGTTCGCATAATAGTGAGAATCGAATTAACGGTGCCCTTTGAATAATGATCGTAATAAGCATTTTATAGACCGAATGCAATAATAGCGGAATCAGTAAATCTCATTTATTGTGTAGTTAGTGATATGATACAGCCATAGTTTAAAAGAGTATAATAACAAAAACAAACCTACAAGATTTTAGAGCGATTCTACAAAAATGTAAAAAGTTATAGCGAATTGAAATCACAAAGATTTGTATGGGAAATTGAGTTTTGGACTGACTAGCCTCGTTTCCATGCAATTGCTAGAATTCAAATGGTTATAACTTTACGAGGATTTCATTTAAATTTTACTAGACTATGTATGGTCTTGCAAAAAATGATATTATATTTAATAAATTCGTATTTTTTTCTCAGTTTATGCAAATTATTCCGCCATTATTGCATTCGGTCTTATAAGATCAAGGTAAGATTCAAATTTCTGCGTTTTTTCAAAACGCTCAGAAAGTAAAACGAATAGATTTTGAAAGCAATTCTTCATCTTTTTTAAAAGGGTTTTCGCAAAATTACGATCTCAAATTTGAATAATAAAATAAAAACTGCATTAAAAAGTGAAGTAAACTAAAAAATTACGCCTACATATAACCGGAACAAAATTCATACAATTAAAGCACAAAAAGAACTAAAAACGAATGTTTTGCTATATAATAATAATATAGTTATATGTTTTCACCCGGAAGTTCAAGCACGGAACTATTGTACATTCACAATATTAATAATTAGGAGATTTATTTGAACATAGCGTAACTGGTTCGCCAAACACCACTGAGCCCTTTTGCATGGACAGTTTGAATTTCAAGTTTTCGCTTTGGATTAACACGCTAATTTTATTTTAACCAAGCACAAAACCACGATTAAAAACAAAGTAAAATGTCTGCCTAAATCTGTTTTAGTGTTGTACAAAGTCATTTTCCTGCTTTTTCTTTCAAATTCGATGTATTTCAGGAGAAACATCAGCAATAATAGTAAATATAGATCCATGCCAGGCCATGTGGACAGTTTTCGATTCAAATTTTCACTTTGGAGTAACACGGTCAAAAACCATCACAAATAACTTGAACTCTTTGCTAAAACTGTTTTAGCCTTGTACAAAACGTATTATCCAACCTAAGGGTTTTTGGCGCTCAATACGCGCGTTATATTTCGTAAAAAAATATTAATGCTTTTAAAAAGAGAACAATCTTCTAATCTTCAATCCTTCACGATCTACCAACAAATCTTAGTTGACATCACCCTAGTTAATGCTATTATTCTGGAGAAGAATGAGTCAAATTACAGAAAACGGATCTTTTTGGAGTCTCTTCACTCCATCATCGATAAGAACACTACTAATGAAAGGATGTATTTCCGAAGAGCTCATACTCCTTTGTTAAGTTCGTTAAAGTGCTACTACGATGAAATTTTGCGAAGTTGATGTTTTTGCATTTTTAGTATCCTGGTAGTATGTTTATTAATATGTCCAAACCGTTTTTCGTTATGATAAAAATAACTTCCGTAAAATGAGCTTCTTTTGTACAAATTTCGAGCCCGCCATTACGCAAACTGGTTCCTGGCCGTTGACTAATTACAACAGAAGTGACGTCAGTTTCTCAAAATCGTTCGTCGCAAGTTCGTCGCATGGCTAATTTACACGCATCAACACTGCGATTTTTTGGCGATTCAAGAGACTGTTTCTTGTTCAAATGTTTGAATCATAATTAAGCTAAAAAATCGAGCCGTGCAGTCTGAGAAACTGACGTCACAGTCTATTGTTCGCAGCCCCCGGGAACAATTTAGTAATGGCGGAAGTATTTTTGCCTGTTTTGAGAGTCTAATATATCACTCCTTTATTCTTATATCGACTTAAAAACAACTAAAAAAGTTATCTTGGAGCTTAAAAGACTATTTTACGAATAAATCATTTCTTTAGCAATCGTAGGAATTTCGTCATAAGGGATACGAAAAGGAGCGAACCGACTCGCAGGCAGGAGTCGAACATTTGTTTTCAAACATCAAGTTTTAGATCTGCTATATATTTATATATTTTATTAACATGATCACACATCTCCTAAATACTACTAATCTTCTAATAGTTCGTTGAGCAGTTTCTATGCATAAAACTGTTTGACCCCATACCTTCTGATGAGTAGTTCTCACACACAAATAAACCATCTGCCTACTATATGTACGATTGGGAAGTAGTTACGGTAGCCGTGCGGTAACCGTGCCTGTGTCCAAGCATTCTGATTGGTTGAGCAATGATTTTGCGCTCTGTGAGCAGTCACTCCTTAGCAGAGCCGTACACTGCACACTTTCAAACTAGTACTAAACCAGAAGCGTTGGACGTCTTACCTGAATTTCAAAAAAGCTTTTGGAATCGAAGTTTTGCCACGAAAACTTCCACTTGATTTTACAGGTAAACTGTTTAAATTACTGGTAAACTGTTTGATTTATTGGTAAGCTGTTTAATTATTTATTGTATATTATTATTTTCATCCATAGCTACTATTTAAACGAAAACATAGAATATATTCAATAAATGAAGTCTATAAAATACTAAAACGGCAATTCGGGACGTGTTAATAATAATGGCTAAGACATTTCAGCGATTAATGCACATAATTTGGTTACCGTTTGCTCGTACTAAAACATCTAAAACTACTAAAAACATGCAAGTCCCAAAAACATAAAAGGGCAAAACTACTTGCACAAGTGGATAACTTTCTTGGCATTTTAAAGCCGCATCTACACGAACAGGTTTTCCTTGACAAGTTTTCCTTGACAAGGAAAAATTAACAATTTTTTGTCATCTACACGAGCAAGTTTTCCTTGACAAGGAAAAATTGAATTTTTTTTGTCATTTACACGAGAAAGTCTTCCTTGTCAAGGAAAACTTGTTTGTGTACAGATGCGGCTTAAGAATGATTTCATTGACTAATTCCGCAGAAAGCAACGAGAAACGATCCAGTGTTGTGAAGGGTTTTCAAATCGGTTTAGCCATGGGCCGGCCGGGGCGATTTTATATTTTACGCCCACTTCAAGATGGCGGATATTTCCGAGATGGCCTGGAATCTACTAATACGAGCAGCTCAACTTCCGGTGAATCGTATTATTTGCACATAGAGTTCAGCATTCTTGTCATTTTCTTTGTTTTCTTCGATAAATGTTGAATGTTATACATATTTGGAGAAATCGTATGCATTTATTGTTTGAAATAAAACGATCCATTGTGATAAAGTTGGAGCTTTATTTTCGACTCTCATTAGCTACCGTATTCGTACGCGAGTAGAATTTTAAATGCCAATGCGAAGTCATAAAAGCGGTAAGTATTGTAAGACAACAACATCAAGACAGCGGCATAAGATAAAACACGCTTTATTAATTGTGGAAAAATTCGACTAATACGAATAACAAATGAGATTCGGCGTACGGCAGTCTGATGTGTCACGCCAGAATTAAAGCGTAAACCAAAACTTGGCATCGAAATTTATAAAGCTGTTCTGAATCGCTTTGTACGTCTTAACAAAGATAGGATAGTTTGGATTCAATACGTTTCTTCAACTTGTCATAAAATCATAGAAATAATCGACTCAACGGTACGAATAACAAAATCAGAGTCGGGCGTACGGTTACCGTACGAATAGCCAATGCATATTTTCATTTACTTACTGGCTATCCATCGGATTGTTCCCCTCAAAACACTTTAACAAAGATCCAGCTTTATTTGTAAGTTTCTACTCATCGATCACTGCGGTAAAACGCTTGCTTTTTAGTGGGCGTAAAGTGTGAGCTCACTTCGCATTTTACGCCCACTAAACAGCAAGCGTTTTACCGCAGTGATCGATGAGTAGAAACTTACACATCAAGCTGGATCTTCTTTAAAGTGTTTTGAGGGGAACAATCCGTTAGATAGCCATGCAGTAGTGAATGGAAATAAGCTCCAACTTCATCACAATTGGATAGTTTTATTTCAGACAATAAATACATACAATTGCGGCTTGTTTGACACGATTTCTCCGCCAAATATGTATAACCTTCAACATTTATTGCAATTGCAGTTTAGCCAACAAAGAAATTGCCAATAATACTCTATGTGAACTCGAAGAAAATACGAAGACGATTCACCGGAAGTTGAGCTGCTCATATTAGTAGATTCCAGGCCTTCTCGGCCATATCCGCCATCTTGAAGTGGGCGTAAAATATAAAATCGCCCGGCCGGGTACTGATCGACTACAAATTAAACTTACATCACTTTTAGACTCTATTTTTTTTCGTTATTGAGAAAGGTGTACTTCGGAAACTATCGATTCAAGAGCAATGTGTTTGTTTTTCCAAGTGTCAAAGTCTGCATACAGCTTATTGATGATTAAAAACAATCTAAGCCTTTGTTTACAACGTAATAGCCGTTAGTTTTGACGAATTACTACCATTTTACACCCTGAAGATGGACTATGTGTCCGAAAGCTTGGTTTTAAAATAAAAATGTTTTGGTTGAAGAAACGAACAAACTCATTATGTCTACACCAACCAGCAAAGAATTACTTGATCTAATCTAAGCCTTGTATTATAAATATACAAACAACGTGTTTTGTATATACTAGTCTATACGTGATATTTGGGATAAACTTAATACCACTCATAATGTTTCACCGGCAAATTATCACAAATTTCACTCGTCGCCAACACAATTTTGAACTCTCACTGGCGTGGTACTTATCCCAAGCAAAGTATCACCGCAAGCCATGCTATTAACTAAACGAATTCAGTTAACAACAGGCTGGCATTTTTTGAAGAGGTGTTGAGATGTCAGCAGTTACAACATGATGCGAATCGATTAAGAACCCACACATGCAATTTTACAAGCTTATCAGTTTGTAACTCTTTCAGTTTTATTGTATGGACGAGTATCTTGGTGCCTGGATGCTATGCTTTTATAAATAAACTATCTATCTAGAATATTAGAATGTAGTGGTAGTGTGTGTGAGAGTACAGTGTCCCCCAATTAGTGCATAAGCGTTAGAACACATTGAACACTTAAATAAACAGTTATTTTTTTATCTATCTATCTATCTATCTATCTATCTATCTATCTGCCTGCCTGCCTGCCTGCCTGCCTGCCTGCCTGCCTGCCTGCCTGCCTGCCTGCCTGCCTGCCTGCCTGCCTGCCTGCCTGCCTGCCTGCCTGCCTGCCTGCCTGCCTGCCTGCCTGCCTGCCTGCCTGCCTGCCTGCCTGCCTGCCTGCCTGCCTGCCTGCCTGCCTGCCTGCCTGCCTGCCTGCCTGCCTGCCTGCCTGCCTGCCTGCCTGCCTGCCTGCCTGCCTGCCTGCCTGCCTGCCTGCCTGCCTGCCTGCCTGCCTGCCTGCCTGCCTGCCTGCCTGCCTGCCTGCCTGCCTGCCTGCCTGCCTGCCTGCCTGCCTGCCTGCCTGCCTGCCTGCCTGCCTGCCTGCCTGCCTGCCTGCCTGCCTGCCTGCCTGCCTGCCTGCCTGCCTGCCTGCCTGCCTGCCTGCCTGCCTGCCTGCCTGCCTGCCTGCCTGCCTGCCTGCCTGCCTGCCTGCCTGCCTGCCTGCCTGCCTGCCTGCCCTGCCTGCCTGCCTGCCTGCCTGCCTGCCTGCCTGCCTGCCTGCCTGCCTGCCTGCCTGCCTGCCTGCCTGCCTGCCTGCCTGCCTGCCTGCCTGCCTGCCTGCCTGCCTGCCTGCCTGCCTGCCTGCCTGCCTGCCTGCCTGCCTGCCTGCCTGCCTGCCTGCCTGCCTGCCTGCCTGCCTGCCTGCCTGCCTGCCTGCCTGCCTGCCTGCCTGCCTGCCTGCCTGCCTGCCTGCCTGCCTGCCTGCCTGCCTGCCTGCCTGCCTGCCTGCCTGCCTGCCTGCCTGCCTGCCTGCCTGCCTGCCTGCCTGCCTGCCTGCCTGCCTGCCTGCCTGCCTGCCTGCCTGCCTGCCTGCCTGCCTGCCTGCCTGCCTGCCTGCCTGCCTGCCTGCCTGCCTGCCTGCCTGCCTGCCTGCCTGCCTGCCTAGTATCTATAATCTATGCTAGCAAATCCAGCACTCTGATCGGGCGAACAACCTCACCAAAATAATATTTTTATAAAAACTGTAACAATCATTGGTTATTATGTGAACGAAAGTTCACCGTGAAAATAAATTTACTTCCCCGGCCTGCACACTTGAAAACAAACAGGATCTAATTAGCAAAGGCACTCAGTAACGAAAATGAAGTCGATCGTACGCGTAGACAATTTTAAGGAATCGGAAGCCACCGAACAAGTGATGAGAGGACAAAACAACGGGTGACATTTAAAGTGTTTTGGCAAGATTCAGCTGCCATTCAATGCAAGAACAAGGATGTTCAACTCCACCTGCGAAGAAAATGTGGTCAAGTACTATCCAGTACACGTATAGACTTAGTGTCAGTATTCATGACGTTTGATTCGATCCCACCACGATATCTTAATTCAAGAAAAATGATGTCCCTTTTGTCAATGAATAACCAGTTCGTTTTCAAGTGTGCCGGTGAGTAAATTTGCATTCGCTGCGAGTTTCGTGTCCCAGACTGAATGAAGCAAGAATAGAACGAAGCAGCAGACGATCCGAATTTTGAGACGAGATAGATTAATTAAAACGCCAAAGGAGTTCATATAATGAATTTGCGTGAAGTAACTTGAAACATACACACTAAACATTCTCAAATTCTCCCGATATTTATCCATAGTAGATTTTTTAATCCAGTTTTTATGCCGCTAGTTAAATTTACAAACAACAATAAACATTATGCTAAATATTTCTACCAACTTTGCTGGCCGTTAACCCGCTTTAAAGGGGGACTCTGATGAAAATTGTTCGAAATTGAATTTAGCTGAAACTTCATTGAATAATTCTTCAAGGGTGCAATAATCACTAGTTAAAATCTTTTTTCGATATTCCAGAGGGAAGTACTATATTTTTATGAATCTTTAGAGGTGTCAGTGACGTCATCTACTCAACCCAACATTCAGCTCCATACATTTCTTTGTATTTTGTGAGTCAAAATATATCAATGTTTTGTTCAGATAACAGCTCTGCATTGAAGACAACTGGTCAGACAATCAATCCTAAGCACAAATAATGTAAGAAAACTACTTCACCCAAACTTTTAGCTTCATAGAAATAAAATAATTCAAGAAACTAATTACAAAGAAATATATGGAGCGAAGCCGTGTTGATTGTTTGGGTTGAGTAGATGACGTCACTGACACTTCTAAAGATTCATAAAAATGTAAAACTTCCCTTACGAATTTTGAGAAAACACTTTAACCAGTAATTGTATGGCTCTTTGAGATTATTTCAGTGAAGTTTCAGCTAAATTAAATTGCGAACGATTTTCATCAGAGTCCCCCTTTAAGGGGAATTTTCGATTATTTAATTACCCATAATGCACCAGATATATTGATATATTGATATTTCGTAGCGGCCAGAATTTTTGCAAATGACTGTATTTAATTTATTATATGTTTAATGATAGTTACGACCATAATTATAGCAATAGTTTTTATAGTATTTTATAGTCATTTTATTAGCTGAGTGACACAAGTTTATAAGTTTATTTATACTTTAATTTTACGTGCTACACTCGTGAAATATAGTCTTTACCTTACCTCGCCTCGCCTCGCCTCGCCTCGCCTCGCCTCGCCTGCCCCCCTGCCCTGCCCTGCCCTGCCCTGCCCTGCCCTGCCCTGCCCTGCCCTGCCCTGCCCTGCCCTGCCCTGCCCTGCCCTGCCCTGCCCTGCCCTGCCCTGCCCTGCCCTGCCCTGCCCTGCCCTGATACAAGCATTTATTATTATTATTATTATTATTATTATTATTATTATTATTATTATTATTATTATTATTATTATTATTATTATTATTATTATTATTATTATTATTATTATTATTATTATGAATAAACATTTTATCGCTATTGTCAATTATTGTTTACAGCTATAGTTGTTGTTGTTTGTTTGTTTTTGTTTATTTGCTTTTGTATATAACTGTTATTTCGTTGTTATTATTGATATTCTAGCCACTGAGTTGCTCTGTCAAAGCCTACACTGACCTGATAGCTTCACTGACGATTCATCATAACATGGAGAACGGAACTAGCACAGTCCTCAACGGCACCGCTACGTATGTGTTTATCCCTGTAGACTACTCCTTCAAAACCACAATTGCAACTGCAAATGCCATTGTGGGCGTCTATGCTCTGGTGGCGAATGCCTTGATCATGTATTTCATATCTAAAAGGAGAGAACTCGATGGACAAACTCCTGTATCCAGACGCTCTTTGACCGATCGTTTCATCCAGAGTCTCGCTCTATCGGACGTTCTATGCGCTCTTATAAGCATTCCTGTCTTCACAGCCGAGATGTTTATCGATTTTATGAAGACTGATCGAATTTGTAAAACCGTTAGGTGCTTCACTCTATTCTTCCCAATTGTCACCGTCTTGAATTACATCGTGATCGGTATAGAAAGATACCTCTCAGTATTTCACCCATTTTCTGTTCCTAGTGATAGAGCATGTAAGAGAGTAGTTGTGGTAGCGTGGTTCGTAGGGGGTCTCTTAGAATTTCTCATTGTGCCTTCGTATAAACTTGTCCGTTTTGAGCTGGGTAGTAACTTATATACACATGTTTGCAAGTACGATAATACCGTCAAGTTGTACCGCGCTTTCTTCCTGAGCTTCTCTGTGATCGCGTACATCATTCCCTGCGTAGTTCTAACTGTGATGAGCGTTCTTATTTTGCGCTTTCTGCGGCGCCAAAGACGCGTTTTGTCGGGCGAAAACGTTATTAATAACCTACAGGCGACAAGCGCACACGCCGCAAGATACAAAGTGACAAACATGTTCATAGCTCTCATCTTAGCGTTTATCATTCCGTATATGGCGTTTATATTCTATAGCGGTGCATTGATGATCTTGAAGCTCAAGACATCGTTTGCAGTAGATTACATAGCACGCTATCTTAGCACATTGTTGGTTTATGCCAACGGTGCTGTTGGTGCGTCCATTCTATTCTACAATCGTACATACTTGAGACGCAACCTTATTGGGATGTGTCGTACTATTTTTTGAAAGAAACGAAAATGGATTTTGATTCTTTTCAAAAACTGCGTAGCTTGGCTTTCCGAGGGAAAGGGAAAAGGAAAAAGGGAAAAGGGAAAAGGAAAAAGGGAAAAGGGAAAAGGAAAAAGGGAAAAGGGAAAAGGAAAAAGGGGAAAAAAGGGGGAAAAGGGGAAAAGGGGGGGGAAAGGGGAAAAGGAGGGGGGAAAGGGGGAAAGGAGGGGGAAAGGAGGGGGAAAGGAGGGGGAAAGGAGGGGGAAAGGAGGGGGAAAGGAGGGGGAAAGGAGGGGGAAAGGAGGGGGAAAGGAGGGGGAAAGGAGGGGGAAAGGAGGGGGAAAGGAGGGGGAAAGGAGGGGAAAGGAGAGGGGAAGGAGGGGAAAGGAGGGGGAAAGGAGGGGGAAAGGAGGGGGAAGGAGGGGGAAAGGAGGGGGAAAGGAGGGGGAAAGGGGGGGAAAGGAGGGGGAAAGGAGGGGGAAAGGAGGGGGAAAGGAGGGGGAAAGGGGGGGAAAGGAGGGGAAAGGAGGGGGAAAGGGGGGGAAAGGGAAAGGAGGGGGAAAGGAGGGGGAAAGGAGGGGGAAAGGAGGGGGGAAAGGAGGGGGAAAGGAGGGGGAAAGGAGGGGGAAAGGAGGGGGAAAGGAGGGGGAAAGGAGGGGGGGGAGGAGGGGGAAAGGAGGGGGAAAGGGGGGGGGGAAAGGAGGGGGAAAGGAGGGGGAAAGGAGGGGGAAAGGAGGGGGAAAGGAGGGGGAAAGGAGGGGGAAAGGAGGGGGAAAGGAGGGGGAAAGGAGGGGGAAAGGAGGGGGAAAGGAGGGGGAAAGGAGGGGGAAAGGAGGGGGAAAGGAGGGGGAAAGGAGGGGAAAGGAGGGGGAAAGGAGGGGGAAAGGAGGGGGAAAGGAGGGGGAAAGGAGGGGGAAAGGAGGGGGAAAGGAGGGGGAAAGGAGGGGGAAAGGAGGGGAAAGGAGGGGGAAAGGAGGGGGAAGGGAGGGGGAAAGGAGGGGGAAAGGAGGGGGAAAGGAGGGGGAAAGGAGGGGGAAAGGAGGGGGAAAGGAGGGGGAAAGGAGGGGAAAGGAGGGGAAAGGAGGGGGAAAGGAGGGGGAAAGGAGGGGGAAAGGAGGGGGAAAGGAGGGGGAAAGGAGGGGGAAAGGAGGGGGAAAGGAGGGGGAAAGGAGGGGGAAAGGAGGGGGAAAGGAGGGGGAAGGGAGGGGGAAAGGAGGGGGAAAGGAGGGGGAAAGGAGGGGGATGGGAAGGCGGAGGGAGAGAAAGGCTGCCACAATCCCATTGAATCTGAAAGAGCATCCCATTGAAAGAGCATGCCGACACATAAGGGTCACGTGTTCAAATGATATATCAGCCAATAAGCTTTCCCCATATTCTTAGCGTACAACCACGTGACCTGAAATCCCTTGAGATTGTAGCCGCCATTTTGGATGAACCAATGAGAGAAGCTAATGAGAAATGCTTTGTATTCGGGAACCAATCATGGCGACTATGACGTAACGTGCTCTCTAAGAATTGTCTTACAAGCTGACAAAGCCTTTTCCAAGGTCATGTATTATATTGACATTCAAATATTCATCCTGTTTATGACTTCATGGCATCCTTGATGAATTGATAATTATTGATTATTGCTAACCTAGTTAAGGCGATTTCGAATCAGAAACGGAAGCTCCGGCGCTAAGCATGATGGGAGATTAAAGGTTATTTTGAAGTGCGTAGAAATTATAATATATAAATAGTGTATACTGTTGTTTAAGCAAGAACTGTATAAACATTCTATATATATAAGTACAGTCAATTCAAACCTTTACCGACAACGGCCACCTCGCGAGTAAGTGGCCGTTGTGTGGACGTTTTAACAACGAATCAATGTATGGGCATGCGCTGGTGGCCGGGACAAAAAACCCTGGCCGTTATACAGAGAGGTGGCCCTTGTGGGGAGGTTGCCGTTAGCCGGTAGAGGTTCGACTGTATAGAGTATAAATACACAGTATTGTATGACCCTCAGTAAAAATAAAGTCAAATCAAATCAATCAAATATTGTGTGTTTCAACCGGCTGATGTACTCAACCATTTGCTCAATAAATGTCAATCATATACCCGCGCGTCTGTTTGATGGGATTCCTGTGGTAGAGAAAGTTAGCTATCTATATCCATCCATCCATCCATCCATCCATCCATCCATCCATCCATCCATCCATCCATCCATCCATCCATCCATCCATCCATCCATCCATCCATCCATCCATCCATCCATTGTCAGTTGTCAGTTAACCCCATTCAGACCCTCCTAGTAGATAAGTTGATTCAGTATGCTATTTACGCTATGTACTCTTTGAACAGGTGCCTATCCGTATCAGTATAATAAATGCCATTTATGGGCATTTTGCATGGGCTATTATAGTCCATCAAAAATCGTCATTTTGGGCCATTTATGGGCATTTTGCATGGGCTATAGTCCATCAAAAATCGTCATTTTGGGCCATTTTTGGGCATTTTGCATGGGCTATTGTCCATCAAAAAACGTCACTTTGAGCCATTTTTGGGCATTTTGCATGGTCCATAGTCCATCAAAATCGTCATTTTGGGCCATTTTTGGGCATTTTGCATGGGCTATAGTCCATCAAAAATCGTCATTTTGGGCCATTTTTGGGCATTTGCATGCGCTATAGTCCATCAAATCGTCATTTTGGGCCATTTTTGGGCATTTTGCATGGTCCATAGTCCATCAAAATCGTCATTTTGGGCCATTTTTGGGCATTTTGCATGGGCTATAGTCCATCAAAATCGTCATTTTGGGCCATTTTTGGATATATTGCATGGGCTATAGTCCCATCAAATCGTCTTTTTGGGCCATTTTGGGGCATTTGGCATGGGCTATAGTCCATCAAAAATTTGATGACGTCTACTAAGGAATCATTTATTATACAAAAACGCCCTTGTGCTGATTATTGACATTTGTAAACTTACAGAATATTTTCACAGTCTTTATAAATGACTTTATAACTTTTTTGCCCATTTCCAAAAATAACAGTTCTTCTTGAAAAAGTCTAAATAAATTATGGCAAATTTGCACATTGAGATTTCAAACCTCTATAACTCATTAACGCAAGGTTCAAATCACAAAATACTGAACCCACCAACTATTCAGCTTATATTGAATAGATTTTTAAAACAACCTCATAGGGGTTAGTTGCACTTTAATATAAACATGCTTTCCTTGCAAAAACGATTTCACAAACTCATTAAATAAATAAATAAATAAATAAACAACCCAAACCAATAACAATATACTGAACTTACGAGTTCTTGCTAAGCCACGCTAAAGGTATAATAAATATTAAAATTATTTCAACAATTGAAAACATATCTCGTTATATTATACATTGTGAAGATCCATTGTATATCTAAAACGTTATAAAACAGCCGACTGGCGAACCAAACGGGGATTCAGTTTTGTCGTTTACAATCAGTTGTCGCTCTGTTTTCAACTACACTTCAGTGATACTTTCACATAGATGTCGCGGGTCTGACGGTAGGGAATCTTTATTCCGCTTCTAATCATCCAAATGTTGCCAGCCTGCCAGCCATTTTCTATTCTCAAGAAATCCTGTGCGAAGCGCGAGAGTGAATAACCGCTCTAATGTACACGCAGGCATCGAAGCTCTTCCTCTCTAGTAGAGGCGGCTCGTCTATGTTCTCGTTGTTACAAGGAGTAACTCTCTCGGCAGTGCTAAAATGTTCAGAGAAACCAAACGCTTCGTACAAATTTGAGGAAATCACTGCAGTTGAATTTGAAGGCGTCAGTGATACAGAGTACTGACAATTTCATTGCACAAATCCTGATCAAGTTTGTCTTACATACGGTGGCTCATAGGGGACATTGAGAAAACAAAATGGTGCTATTGATCCAAAGTTTTCGATCCAAACTTATAACTACGGATCCAAAGTCATAACGTATTAACTACGGATCCAAAGTCATAACGTATTAACTACGGATCCAAAGTCATAACTACGGATCCAAAGTCATAACTACGGATCCAAAGTCATAACTACGGATCCAAAGTCATATTCATATAACTACGGATCCAAAGTCAATACTACGGATCCAAAGTCATAACTACGGATCCAAAGTCATAATTACGGATCCAAAGTTATAACTACGGATCCAAAGTCAGAAGTATGGATCCAAAGTGGCTTACGGTAATTTGCGAAACGAAACAGGAACGAAACGAAACGCCCCACCCCTCCCCCAAGAGGAAACAAATGAGGAATGATTTGTTTCCTCTTGGGGAAGGGGTGGGGCGTTTCGTTTCGTTCCTGTTTCGTTGAGTCGAGGTACCTTTATTTAATCGTTAATTCTGTAGCTTCTGTTGCCACAACCGCTCGGCTACATTTGTTGAAATAATTAATTCACATATTGAGGAGTTACACAGAATAATATTATTTTAAATGTGTTTGAAAAGAGAAAAGAGTCGTAAAATCATGGATGTAGATATCTGACAAGCATCTGACAAGCATTTACGGCACGTGTCTTTGGTCAAGTCCCGGGGGGGGGGGGGGGGGGGGGGGTACTCCCAATAATTACATGATATATATGTGCGGCGGTACAGGGTCCAGGTTTTGGGCAGGAGCCCCTGTTTTGGGCCATTTTATTCTCTAATCCAGGTTAAACGAACGCATAAAAATCATTAATCCAGGTTATAGCCTAAAAACCATTTATTAATTTTTAATACTTTGTATAATGTGGTATCGGCGTTTCAGTAAAACTCCGCATGAACAATAATAATGGCGTCAGTCAGACGGTAAAGGTGTTAGAGTGTTAGTCTGGCAAAATATCCTGAAGATTGCATCGTATCAGATCGTAAATAAAAATTCGTAAATCCAGGTTTTCGAGTGACAAATTCCAAAAACAGGGTCCAGGTCAGAACATCTCGCCGCACATACCTAACCATTTCTTAACTAAGTACCCCCCCCCCCCCCCCCCCTCCCCCCCCCCAGGGGGGGGGGGGGGGGGGCAAGTCCACAGTCTTGGTGGCCATAAGAACCACTGAAGTACTTTTACACCACAAAACGGTATGTATAATACCTTTTGAGTTGCCTTTTATGGAAATTCATTGATTGCTGCTACTATAAGGTTTGTTTTTTCTTCAATCACAGGTATGTGGAAATTGATTTGGCGCCAACTGCATGAGACCACAGGGAGACCAAGCATAATTTCAGTAAAAAAATAAAATTCGATATAAAGGTTTTTTTTTCTCGGACCAACTTTCTGAAAAAAAATCACCAAGCAGGTTACTTTGGATCCGTAGTTATAACTTTGGATCCGTAGTTATGACATTGGATCCGTAGTTATGACTTTGGATCCATACTTCTGACTTTGGATCCGTAGTTATGACTTTGGATCCGTTGTTATGACTTTGGATCCATGCCATACTTCTGACTTTGGATCCGTTGTTATAACTTTGGATCCGTAGTTATAACTTTGGATCCGTAATTATGACTTTGGATCCGTAGTTATGACTTTGGATCCGTAGTTATGACTTTGGATCCATACTTTTGACTTTGGATCCGTGGTTATGACTTTGGATCCATACTTCTGACTTTGGATCCGTAGTTATAACTTTGGATCCGTAGTTATAACTTTGGATCCGTAGTTATAACTTTGGATCCGTAGTTATGGCTTTGGATCCGTAGTTATGACTTTGGATCCGTAGTTATGACTTTGGATCCGTAGTTATGACTTTGGATCCATATTTCTGACTTTGGATCCGTAGTTATGACTTTGGATCCGAAATTAGATTTTGGATCCGTAGTTATGACTTTGGATCCGTGGTTATGAGTTTGGATCGAAAACTTTGGATCAATTGCACCATTTTGTTTTTTCAATGTCCCCTATGAGCCACCGTACTTACATTGTGATTATAGACGGGCAATCTTGAGTCTTTCATACGAATGTTCGTGAGCCCAAATCTCGAGATCAACTCCTACGGTAAAGAACATTTCGTTTGATCAGAATTATCATAAGTAACTAAGCCTTAGGGAATGATAGTAACACAATGAAATGCATGCGTCTTTTTACAAGATCTGCTAGACACAACAAGTTCATTAGGTTCTTTGTAATGTGACAATAAACACTCATTAGTTGCGCTTTCCCTCAGGACTTCAGGCATCGAATTTGCACAACAATGACCATTGTTCAGATAGACTAGCTAAACTTGTCGTCCAAATCAGTAAGCGGGCTCAATAGCTTAGCAGGGACAGTTCTTGATGGCTTAGGATCCGACTGCTCCCTCCCTCTTTGAATGCTAAGTTGATTGATGTACTGCTCGATAGCGCGGATGGGGCCGAAATCTTCATCCTATACGTAACATACGGTGACTCAGCATTAATGTCTGGGTGTATGGTCGCTTTTTGAAGAATTTCCCGGCATGCTTTTCTCATTTCAAACTTGGGGTCGCGAGTTCGACTCCCAGTCAAGACACTTAATTTTTTTTAATTTTTTTTTTCCTTTTAAAAATAATAACATTGTTTAATAGACAATTTCCTATTGAAAGATATTATTTAAGCTGGTAAAATAATAAAAATAATTCATTAACATATTTAATTCTATAACTGTTCGAGTTAGGTATATCCGTGTTGCCATGGTAACATACATACCATGTTTGTAGAACACTTCCTCCAATGGGAAAAGCTTTAATCGATCATGTGATACCAGTTCGTATCTACACGTAACAAGGGGAATTATTGTTATATTTAGTATACAGAATAGAGTATGTACCAGAACATTGTCTGAAAATGTCTATCGCGCGCAGTATTTATATAGTTATTGAGAAAGCTGGGTACAGTTCTGCACTAAACTCCTAAAAATCTTGACGGCGACGTCAACCGGAAGTGTACATAACTTCTGTTCGGGATTTCGTACATTGGAGATTTAGTCCAAGCCTGAGCTTGTGAGGTTACTTCATCCACAGGGAATACCGCCTTTTTGCCCACAGGGGCGCTATAACCTGGAACACTCTATTACCAGAATTAAATGACACTATAAACACTGCCAAGAAGTACCATTTAATGGCAAAGAAATCAAAAGCTCTGCATAGTTTAGATTTTAGTTTGACTTCGCCTCAGACAATGCATTGTAATGACATTAATTATAAATTTTATTAAGGCTTGTACATGTAAATATATATATATTTGAAATTAGCTATAGTCAGTATAACATCGATATAATATTTTTTTTATTTTTATATTAAATTAGTTATTTTAGAGTAGAAATGTAAATTATATTAGTAATTTAATTAGTATTTATAGTAATTATTTATACACCTATTCCAAATATCGTTGTCCGGGCCGAAAGCAACAAGCAACAAGCTGACGACCGCAAAGGACTTTGGGAATCTCCTAATTAATTTATTTATCCGTGGTATGATGCATGAAAATGCATGTTGTCAAAATGTCTACGGATGAATAAATGAATAAGGAGAAAGTCCCAAAGACCTTTGCGGTTGTCAACTTGTTGCTTGTTGCTTTCGGTCCGGACAACGATTTTTGGAATATAGGTGTATATAGCATTTAGAATTTCATATATATATTTTTATTTTTAATGCTTTACACGACCCCACAAGCTTTTCAGCTTTAATTCTAATCGTGTTTAAATAAAGTTATTGTATTGTATTGTTAGGGCTATAGTCCATCAAAAATCGTCATTTTGGGCCATTTTTGGGAATTTTGCATAGTCCATCAAAAATCGTCATTTTGGGCCATTTTGGGGCATTTTGCATGTGCTATATATAGTCCATCAAAAATCGTCATTTTGGGCCATTTATGGGCATTTTGCATTTTGTCCATCAAATATCGTCATTCTGAGCCATTTTTGGGCATTTTGCATGGGCTATATATATATAGTCCATCAAAAAAACGTCATTTTTGGCCATTTTGCATGGGCTATATATAGTCCACCAAAAATCGTCATTTTGGGCCATTTTGTATGGGCTATAGTCAATCAAAAATCGTCATGTCTGAGCATTTTTGGGCATTCTGCATGGACTATAGTTCATCAAAAATCAATCGTCATTCTGAGCCATTTTTGGGCATTCTGCATGGTCTATAGTCCATCAAAAATCGTCATTTTTGGCCATTTTGCATGGTCCATCAAAATCGTCATTTTTGGTCATTTTTGGTCATTTTTGGGCATTCTGCAAAAAAAACCAACATCAAAAATCGTTATTTTGGGCCATTTTTGGCCATTTTGCATTCATCCAACAAAATCGTCGTTTTGGGCCATTTTTGGCCATTTTGCATGGTCCATCAAAATCGTCATTTTTGGTCATTTTTGGGCATTTTGCATGGGCTATATATAGTCAAAAATCGTCATTTTGGGCCATTTTTGGGCATTTTGCATGGGCTATATAGTCCATCAAAAATCGTCATGTTTGAGCATTTTTGGGCATTCTGCATTGGGCTCAGTATAGTTCATCAAAAATCGTCATTTTGGGCCATTTTTGGGCATTCTGCATGGGCTATAGACCATCAAAATCGTCATTTTTGGGCATTCTGCATGGGCTATATATAGTCCATGAAAAATCGTCATTTTGGGCCATTTTTGGGCAATATATATTGTATCTTAATCTTTTAAGACGGAGGGCCACTTATTTATCAGTTGATATACTGTTCGGTGCAACCCTCATTAATTTTTAAATAAAGTTGATTATTATGATTATTATTATTGTTACTCGCCGTGTCACCAACTAGAATGAGATGAATGTATGAGATTTTTACCTCTTCATTAGGACTTGGCCTAATACAACTTTTCTTCTTATCCCCCTGTCTCTTCATATCATATTTGTTCTAGTATGGAACATAATATATTTTAAGTTAATTTACCTTAGTAACAAATTTATGCAGATTTTGGGTTTACCTGCGTATTTTGCATGGGCTATAGTCCATCAAAAATCGTCATTTTGGGCCATTTTTGGGCATTCTGCATGGGCTATAGTCCATCAAAAATCGTCATTTTGGGCCATTTTTGGGCATTCTGCATGGGCTATAGTCCACCAAAAATCGTCATTTTGGGCCATTTTTGGGCATTTTGTATGGGCTATAGTCCATCAAAAATCGTCTTGTTTAAGCATTTTTGGGCATTCTGCATGGACTATTGTTCAACAAAAATCAATCGTCATTCTGAGCCATTTTTGGGCATTCTGCATGGTCTATAGTCCATCAAAAATCGTCATTTTGGGCCATTTTTGGGCATTTTGCATGGGCTATAGTCCATCAAAAATCGTCTTGTTTAAGCATTTTTGGGCATTCTGCATGGACTATTGTTCACCAAAAATCAATCGTCATTCTGGAGCCATTTTTTAATTTTGCATGGATAGTCCATCAAAAATCGTCATTTTGGGCCATTTTTGGGCATTTTTCAGGGATATATATAGACCATCAAATGGAAGTAACTTTACAGATAATCCAATTATGGAAACATTTCAGGTTTCAAAACAGTTCAAAGTTCAAATTTTCTTAATTCGGTAGCAAATACATTATAATGTCCGTTTATTTGAGACTACCGTATGACTACCTATAGACGTACTGTTTGCAAAACCCGTTATTCGCGAAACTCCGTCGAGAAGAGGTGAAGTTCGATCGAGTCATTGGGGCCGTGAAACAAAGATATGAGGAAGATAAGGAAGACTTATTGTCGATCCTCTACTGTACATCACTAGGGGGATAAACATTGGCCGTAAAGTATATTATCCACTATGTTGTCCGCATGAATAAGCGAGTCAACGGGAAATCTGTTTGCATTTACAAGACCAACGATCCCAGGACGCTAGGACATCAACACTTATTGTTCTATATTGTCAATCATCTGTGCAAAATTACTTCCGTTCCCGGTAAGTGGCGGTTAACATCGAGCCATTTGACGATTAAGTTTAAGAGTTTCTTTAAGTATTTTGCAATACCTTTTCTTGGCCAAAAAATAGTGCATTATCCTCTTCTAGAGAAGAATAAGTTGTGAGTAGAATTTTTTTGACTTCGATGAAAGGAGACCTCAGTTATTTTGAATTTAAATTATCACGTGACTTTGCTTTCCTCCCTTTAGCTTTTCTTCTTAGCTGGGCCGATAACGCTCCGGGCCGCGCGAAGCCTGAAAGCGAGTTTGATGGGCCGCGGGAAGCCTGAGGGCGAGTTCGATTCCACAGGACGTGGTTACACAGCGAATACAAACTGATCGATCGTACGAGCGATTTGTATACAGACTTTGAGAGCTTCTAAATGGCCACAAATATCAAGCACGAGGGCGAGTTTGATTACTGATCGATCGTACGAGCTTCTAAAATGACCACAAATATCACAGGTAGCCCAAGCTGTGTATCAGTACATTATTATAAGAGAATGTATGTGGATAATGTCAATAAAATCAACAAAATAATAACATGAAAATGAAATCCTCTATAAAGTTCTGTGTATCTTCTTCAATTATTCCTTTATTGCCTGTGAAGATTTGAAGCGATTTAGACGAGAATTGAGCGAGTTATAGCCATTTTAAAATTAGCCCTTCTCTGACCCGTATAATAATTGGGAAGGTTGGCAACTTCGGCGATTCAAATTACCTAGTCGGCTCACTTCAGATGCAAATAAATCCTTCCATTTTCAATCTTTGAAAATTCCGACGCCAGAACGTAATTCTACGATAATTTTTCTTTCTGTCTGCCTAATCTTACGGCTCCAATCCCCATATTCACCCGAAAATTTTACCTTTGTAAAGCGCCATTCACCTCCAAATTCTGGCGTGCAGAGGCTCGGATCCTTAAGGTGGACCACATTTCAAACATTCCAACGGCCGAACGCAAACGTGACCCCCGGCCGGGCCGTAGACAGAAGGAATTCACTGTTGTTTTTGATCATTTACTGCTATCCGGAGGTGGGAGAGTTCAGTTTGTGATGTCAAATCGCTTCTGTCTACGGCCCGGCCGGGGGTCACGTTTGCGTTCGGCCGTTGGAATGTTTGAAATGTGGTCCACCTTAAGGATCCGAGCCTCTGCACGCCAGAATTTGGAGGTGAATGGCGCTTTACAAAGGTAAAATTTTCGGGTGAATATGGGGATTGGAGCCGTAAGATTAGGCAGACAGAAAGAAAAATTATCGTAGAATTACGTTCTGGCGTCGGAATTTTCAAAGATTGAAAATGGAAGGATTTATTTGCATCTGAAGTGAGCCGACTAGGTAATTTGAATCGCCGAAGTTGCCAACCTTCCCAATTATTATACGGGTCAGAGAAGGGCTAATTTTAAAATGGCTATAACTCGCTCAATTCTCGTCTAAATCGCTTCAAATCTTCACAGGCAATAAAGGAATAATTGAAGAAGATACACAGAACTTTATAGAGGATTTCATTTTCATGTTATTATTTTGTTGATTTTATTGACATTATCCACATACATTCTCTTATAATAATGTACTGATACACAGCTTGGGCTACCTGTGCAAATATCAAGTTAGAACTCCCTGTGGTTGAGTGACAGAAGGGAAAAACCAAATTACAAGCCAATTAAATGTCTGAGTTCGCATAATAGTGAGAATCGAATTAACGGTGCCCTTTGAATAATGTTTTACTTGTTAATTATAATGATATCAGACATCGAGACATCGTAATAAGCATTTTATAGACCGAATCAGCAATAATGGCGGAATCAGTCAATCTCATTGATTGTGTAGTTAGTGATATGATACAGCCATCGTTTCAAAGAGTATAATAACAAAAACAAACCTACAAGATTTTAGAGCGATTCTACAAAAGTTAAAAAGTTATAGCGATCGAATGAGGGTTTATCGTGTAATTTCAAAACTCATAGGACAAAAAATGATTATCATAGCTGGAAAGAGCTCGTTGAAAGTAGGTAAAAATGTGAAGTTTGGAAAAGATCGCTCCACAAATTGCGAAGATATGAATTTTCAAAAATCGAAATTTTATATGAAAACCTTTGGAAATTTACGCTGGTAGGCAACTCTTGCCTCCAACAAAGGTTTTCATTCAAAATTTCGATTTTTGAAAATTCATATCTTCGCAATTTGTGAAGCGATCTTTTTCAAACTTCACATTTTTACTAATTTCAACGAGCTCTTTCCAGCTATGATAATCATTTTTTTGTGCTATGAGTTTTGAAATTACGTGATAAACCCTCATTGAAATCACAAAGATTTGTATGGGAAATTGAGTTTTGG
Source organism: Actinostola sp. cb2023 (assembly GCA_033675265.1). Lineage (NCBI taxonomy): Eukaryota > Metazoa > Cnidaria > Anthozoa > Actiniaria > Actinostolidae > Actinostola > Actinostola sp. cb2023. The sequence goes on along the minus strand of JAUJYZ010000084.1, from coordinate 468,795 downwards.
ACTGACTAGCCTCGTTTCCATGCAATTGCTAGTATTCAAATGGTTATAACTTCACTAGGATTTCATTTAAATTGATGGGCTTTTGGTGTATTACTAGACTATGTATGGTCTTTCAAAATATGATATTATATTTATTAAATTCGTATTTTTTTATTTTTATGTTTTTTTTTTCAGTTTATGCAAATTATTCCGCCATTATTGCATTCGGTCTTATAAGATCAAGGTAATATTTAAATTTCTGCGTTTTTCAAAACGCTCAGCCAAGTCAAACGAATAGATTTTGAAAGCAATTCTTCATCTTTTAGGGTATTCGCAAAATTATTTCAAATTTGAATAATAAAATAAAAACTGCATTAAAAACTGAAGTAAACTAAAAAATTACGCCTACATATAACCGGAACAAAATTCATACAAAGCAAAAAAAGAACTAAAAACGAATGTTTTGCTATATAATAATAATATAGTTATATGTTTTCACTCTGAAGTTAAAGCACGGAACTATTGTACAGTATGTGGTTCTAATTGTGAACACTTTTTGCACTTGATGATATTTCTCGTCAACATATGGTACGATTATCCTGAACCTTTGCTATGAATTAGCTCTACACTTCAGCTAACATGTGATTAAGTTTCGTTGTATTTATTATTGAACTTTTCTAAATATATTGTATTATATCATGTCCTTTGGTAGTTCTAATTGTGAACAGATGTTTGTAATTGTGAACACTTTTGGCTTGCTTTTTACTGATGGATTGATATTGTGTATTATTCTCGGTTTCTAGCCTTGCAATTCGATGTACAAGTTCCAAGTTGTCTTAAACAATATTTATGTTCGTATTATTTCGATACGAATGATAGAAAAATGTTAAAACGAAGTGAAGTCAGACGGCAACGCTAAATTACTGACGTGTTCGCATGTTCATTGATGCATGCCGTTCATCACGTTCGTGTAATTGCTAACAACGCAATGGCACAAATTTGTATCACAAACGCGGACTTCTTATACATATTTCCTTCTCAATATTTGCTATTGTACCAGTGCAGGTACATTAGCGGCAATTTTACTCTATATCTCAAAAACTACATATGTTATGAAGTGCCAAGTTATGCGTGAGCATATGCGTGTTTACAATTACATGCACATCGCAAAAACACGCACAATTTTTCATTCCGATGCTGCTCGTTCATTTTCAACATTTTTCTAATTATTGTTTTGTAACTGAGGAAAAGTGTTATTATTGACCTTTTAGCTCATATAAAAACAAGTTCAAAACTCTGCGTTTTTAGAAAGAAAATATGCGAACTTTGCCACTGAGAATCTAAAGGCGCGCTTAAAATTCGAATTTGTAAACAGCAGTCGTCAGCTTACTTTGAATCAAAGTTGAAATTTTGCGCAGAATAAATGTCAGGAAGCCCAAAATTGCATTGAATGATTGAAAATAAATCAATATTTGCTCGGGTAAAATATTTTTTGTCGATCTTAACTTTACGGTATAAAAACGACACTTTTACTGAAAAGTGTTCACAATTAGAACTGTTCACAATTAGAACCACATACTGTACATTCACAATATTAATAATTAGGAGATTTATTTGAACATAGCGTAATTGGTTCGCCAAACACCAGCCCTTATGCATGGACAGTTTGAATTTCAAGTTTTCGCTTTGGATTATATTAACACGCTAATTTTATTTTAACCAAGCACAAAACCACGATTAAAAACAAAGTAAAATGTCTGCCTAAAACTGTTTTAGTGTTGTAGAAAGTCATTTTCCTGCTTTTTGTTTCAAATTCGATGTATTTCAGGAGAATCATTAGCAATAATAGTAAATATAGATCTAGGCCATGTGGACAGTTTTCGATTCAAATTTTCACTTTGGAGTAACACGGTCAACAACCATCACAAATAACTTGAACTCTTTGCTAAAACTGTTTTAGCCTTGTACAAAACGTATTCTCCAACCTAAGGGTTTTTGGCGCTCAATACGCGAGTTATTTCGTAAAAAAATATTAATGCTTTTAAAAAGAGAACAATCTTCTAATCTTCAATCCTTCGCGATCTACCAACAAATCTCAGTAGTTGACATCACCCTAGTTAATGCTATTATTCTGGAGAAGAATGAGTCAAATTACAGCCGGAAGACGGATCTTTTTGGAGTCTCTTCACTCCATCATGGATAAGAACACTACTAATGAAAGGATGTATTTCCCAAGAACATATATATTCCATTGTTAAGTTCGTTAAGAAGGGACACGAAAAGGAGCGAACCGACTCGCAGGCAGGAGTTAGATCTGCTATATATTTATATATTTTATTAACATGATCACACATCGCCTAAATACTACTAATCTTCTAATAGTTCGTTGAGCAGTTTCTATGCATAAAACTGTTTGACACCATACCTTCTGAGTAGTTCTCACACACAAATAAACCAATCTGCCTACTATATGTACGATTGGGAAGTAGTTACGGTAGCCGTGCGGTAACCGTGCCTGTGTCCAAGCATTCTGATTGGTTGAGCAATGATTTTACGTTCTGTGATTGGTTGAAGAGATCGATGTCTCTAAGTGGAGTCTATTCCGTACCGTAGGGTTCCCACTCACACGAAAATATTCTTGAGCAGTCACTCCTTAGCAGAGCCGTACACTGCACACTTTCAAACTAGTACTAAACCAGAAGCGTTGGACGTCTTACCTGAATTTCAAAAAAGCTTTTGGAATCGAAGTTTTGCCACGAAAACTTCCACTTGATTTTACAGGTAAAATGTTTAAATTACTGGTAAACTGTTTGATTTATTGGTAAACATGTATAATTTATTGGTAAGCTGTTTAATTATTTATTGTATATTATTATTTTCATCCATAACAACTATATCAACGAAAACATAGAATATATTCAATGAATGAAGTTTATAAAATACTAAAACGGCAATTCGGGTGTTAATAATAATAATGGCTAAGACATTTCAGCGATTAATGCACATGTGGCTATTAATAATTTAATAATAATTTATTCATTTATATTGCGCAAATATCAATCGTAAAAATTTTCAAATTACCGTTTGCTCGTGGAAAAAACCCACATTTTCTCGTACTAATACATCTAAAACTACTAAAACATAAAAGGGCAAAAGTACTTGCACATGGATAACTTTCTTGGCATTTTAAGAATGATTACATTGACTAACTCCGTTGAGAAAGCAAAGAAACGATCAGTGTTTTCAAATCAGTTTAGCCATGCATGTTAGCGATGACTAATTAATTATTAGCCATCAAAATCGAGGGTACTGACTGTATTGTTAGCATTAGTTACTTGCAAATATGGGTTCCCTGTGTTATTGATGGGTTCCCTGTGGAACACATGTAAACAAGATGACGTCCAAATAAACTCTCCCTTCACTACTTTCAATCCTTGGTAATCTTGTTGTATGATAACCATCATACCACTACACTCACTACAAATTAAACTTACATCACTTTTAGACTCTATTTTTATTCGTTATTGTGAAAGTTGTAATTCGGAAACTATCGATTCAAGAGCAATAAAATTTGTTTGTTTTCAGTCGAAGAGTGGGCAAAGTCTACAACATACCATACAGCATATTGATCAGGCCCGTAGGCTGGATTTGGAACGGGGGGGGGGGGGGGGGGGGGGGGGGGGTGCGTTTAATACTGATACAGTATCAAATGCCTCATGAACAGCATCCCTTTCAACGTTACAATAACGTTCTGATTTGTACTATCACAGAGTGCCCAACCTATGGACCTTATAGCTCAGTTCTTAAATTATAGGGCACGTTAGCGAGCGCCAAGGGCGCGAGCCTCTTGTCTTGGGTGCTTGCCCCCCAGAAAATTTTGAAATCTGGAGACCCTGCTATGAAACACCATTTCATGCAGCACGGCTCGGACGCTAATATTTCTGTCAAAAATGCTCGGCTGGTTATTTTAGCCTTGTTTCCATAAATACCTCTTATTAACCGAGAGCGAGGACCGTATCCCGAGTTATGGACCCAGTTTCAGTTTTCACCGACTTAGGGCTTAAGCGCAAAGCGCCTCCCATATACACCTATTTCAAATAACGTTGTCGCGTTCAAAGCAACAAGCGTCAAGCCAAGACCGAAGTGAATGCTGGTTATGTGCTGGCAAATTATTCAAATCAGACCTATTTTCTATGGAACGAATATTGTGATACGCAAACAAGCACGTGAAAATGTTCACATTTTGTAATTAGTCCTTATAGAAACAATTGTGATTAAAAATAATAATTGCCAAAACAAAACCAGCATTCACTTCGGTCTTGGCTTGACGCTTTGAACGCGACAACGTTATTTGAAATAGGTGTATATACACATACAACTCTTTTGTCCAACTTCCTTAGGGTTAGGGTTATTAGGCAGTGGCGGATCTAGCGCTGGTTCCAAGAGTTCCATGGATCGAACCTTGATGGAACTCCCTTTCTGAAGCTGACCATGTTCTTGACGCTCAAAACAGTACAATGAAATTGAATAATATAATCATTTTAGCGTATGGAACCCCCTTTTCAAAATCCTGGGCCTGCAACTGTTAGGGGCATATCTATATTGCACAAGTTTTTTGTTTGTTTTTGTTTTAACCTTGTGTTTCGTTTTTTGCCAAAAGCGCGAGCCACTCTGTCACAAGCTGCGCATACATATGCTGACCAACTAAAAATGCACAAATTAAAAATCGTGAAAAAAATCTTGAAATTTTAGGCTAAACTTTTCAAGATATGATATTATGACCGGAGCCCCTTTAAGCTTGATATTATTGGACTCCTATATAATTTTTCATATTCAAATTCTCTTAAATGCCATTTACAGGACAATTGTATAAGAACTATTAAGGCATTTTTTAACTCTGAAAGCTCAAGCTTTATGTTATAACTTCACTAGGGTTTTATTTAAATTGATGGGCTTTTGTTGTACTACTAGACTATGTATGGTCTTGCAAAAAATGATATTATATTTAATAAATTCGTATTTTTTTTTTCAGTTTATGCAAATTATTCCGCCATTATTGCATTCGGTCTTATAAGATCAAGGTAAGATTCAAATTTCTGCGTTTTTTCAAAACGCTCAGAAAGTCAAACGAATAGATTTTGAAAGCAATTCTTCATCTTTTTTAAAAGGGTTTCGCAAAATTAATTACGATCTCAAAGTTTGAAGAATAAAATAAAAACTGCATTAGTGAAGTAAACTAAAAAATTACGCCTACATATAACCGGAACAAAATTTATACAAAGCAAAAAAAGAACTAAAAACGAATGTTTTGCTCTATGTTTTTACACGGAAGTTAAAGCACGGAACTATTGTACATTCACAATATTAATAATTAGGAGATTTATTTGAACATAGCGTAATACTCCAGTTTCGAGTTGTTTACGCACCGCTGTACTCCTTGACAAAAGACGCGTTTGCTCAGGCTTAGCCTCAATCCCGAGAATAACCCGTGCAATTAAAAATGGTTTCTATTGTTGAATGTCAACACTTTTTCTCGTTCTCGTCGGTATTTGTGCATAATTTACACTGATTTGAGGCTAAGACTGAGCAAATGCGTCTTTTGTCAAGGAATACAACTCGAAATTGGTTCGCCAAACACCAGCCCTTTTGCATGGACAGTTTGAATTTCAAGTTTTCGCTTTGGATTAACACGCTAATTTTATTTTAACCAAGCACAAAACCACGATTAAAAGCAAAGTAAAATGTCTGCCTAAAGCTGTTTTAGTGTTGTACAAAGTCATTTTCCTGCTTTTTGTTTCAAATTCGATGTATTTTCAGGAGAACCATCAGCAATAATAGTAAATATAGATCTAGGCCATGTGCACAGTTTTCGATTCAAATTTTCACTTTGGAGTAACACGGTCAACATTGAACCATCACAAAAAAAAATAAAAAAATAAAAAAAATAAAAAAATTATAATAAAAAAATTATAAAAAATTTAAAAAATAAAATAAAAAATAAATAAACAACCATCACAAATAACTTGAACTCTTTGCTAAAACTGTTTTAGCATTGTACAAAACGTATTCTTCAACCTAAGGGTTTTTGGCGCTCAATACGCGCGTTATATTTCGTAAAAAAATATTAATGCTTTTAAAAAGAGAACAATCTTCTAATCTTCAACCTTCACGATCTACCAACAAATCTTAGTTGACATCACCCTAGTTAATGCTATTATTCTGGAGAAGAATGAGTCAAATTACAGCCGGAAGACGGATCTTTTTGGAGTCTCTTCACTCCATCATGGATAAGAACACTACTAATGAAAGGATGTATTTCCGAAGAGCTCATATTCCATTGTTAAGTTCGTTAAGAAGGGACACGAAAAGGAGCGAACCGACTCGCAGGCAGGAGTCGAACATTTGTTTTCAAACATCAAGTTTTAGATCTGCTATATTTATATATTTTATTAACATGATCACACATCGCCAAAATACTACTAATCTTCTAATAGTTCGTTGAGCAGTTTCTATGCATAAAACTGTTTGACGCCATACCTTCTGAGTAGTTCTCACACACAAATAAACCATCTGCCTACTATATGTACGATTGGGAAGTAGTTACGGTAGCCGTGCGGTAACCGTGCCTGTGTCCAAGCATTCTGATTGGTTGAGCAATGATTTTGCGCTCTGTGATTGGTTGAAGAGATCGATGTCTCTAAGTGGAGTCTATTCCGTACCGTAGGTTTCCTACTCATACGAAAATGTTCTTGAGCAGTCACTCCTTAGCAGAGCCGTAAAGACGTCTTACCTGAATTTCAAAAAAGCTTTTGGAATCGAAGCTTTGCCACGAAAACTTCCACTTGATTTTACAGGTAAACTGTTTAAATTACTGGTAAACTGTTTGATTTATTGGTAAGCTGTTTAATTAATTATTGTATATTATTATTTTCATCCATAACAACTATTTAAACGAAAACATAGAATAGATTCAATAAATGAAGTCTATAAAATACTAAAACGGCAATTCGGGTGTTAATAATAATAATGGCTAAGACATTTCAGCGATTAATGCACATGTGGCTATTACTGTTTGCTCGTGGAAAAAAAAACATTTTCTCGTACTAAAACATCTAAAACTACTAAAAACAAGTCCCAAATACATAAAAGGGCAAAAGTACTTGCACATGGATAACTTTCTTGTCATTTTAAGAATGATTACATTGACTAACTCCGTTGAGAAAGCAAAGAAACGATCAGTGTTGTGAAGGGTTTTCAAATCAGTTTAGCCATGCATGTTAGCGATGACTTAATTATTAGCCATCAAAATCGAGGGTACTGACTGTATTGTTAGCATTAGTTACTTGCAAATATGGGTTCCCTGTGGAACACATGTAAACAAGATGGCGTCCAAATAAACTCTCCCTTCACTACTTTCAATCCTTGGTAATCTTGTTGTATGATAACCATCATACCACTACACTGACTACAAATTAAACTTACATCACTTTTTAGACTCTATTTTTATTCGTTATTGTGAAAGTTGTACTTCGGAAACTATCGATTCAAGAGCAATAAAATTTGTTTGTTTTTCGAAGAGTGGGCAAAGTCTACAACATACCATACAGCATATTGATCAGGCCCGTAGGCTGGATTTGGAACGGGGGGGGGGGGGGGGGGGGGGGGCGTTTGATACTGATACAGTATCAAATGCCTCATGAACAGCATCCCTTTCAACGTTACAATAACGTTCTGATTTGTACTATCACAGAGTACCCAACCTATGGACCTTATAGCTCAGTTCTTAAATTATAGGGCACGTTAGCGAGCGCCAAGGGCGCAAGCCTCTTGTCTTGGGGGCTTGCCCCCCAGAAAATTTTGAAATCTGGAGACCCTGCTATGAAACACCATTTCATGCAGCACGGCTCGGACGCTAATATTTCTGTCAAAAATGCTCGGCTGGTTATTTTAGCCTTGTTTCCATAAATACCTCTTATTAACCGAGAGCGAGGACCGTATCCCGAGTTATGGACCCAGTTTCAGTTTTCACCGACTTAGGGCTTAAGCGCAAAGCGCCTCCTATATATACACATACAACTCTTTTGTCCATCTTCCTTAGGGTTAGTGTTATTAGGCAGTGGCGGATCTAGCGCTGGTTCCAAGAGTTCCATGGATCGAACCTTGATGGAACTCCCTTTCTGAAGCTGACCATGTTCTTGACGCTCAAAACAGTACAATGAAATTGAATAATATAATCATTTTAGCGTATGGAACCCCCTTTTCAAAATCCTGGGCCTGCAACTGTTAGAGAAATGATATCTATATTGCACAAGTTTTTTGTTTGTTTTTGTTTTAACCTTGTGTTTAAAAACACAAAACGTTTTCGTTTTTTGCCAAAAGCGCGAGCCACTCTGTCACAAGCTGCGCATACATATGCTGACCAACTAAAAATGCACAAATTAAAAATCGTGAAAAAAAATCTTGAAATTTTAGGCTAAACTTTCCAAGATATGATGTTATGACCGGAGCCCCTTTAATCTTGATATTATTGGACTCCTATATAATTTTTCATATTTAAATGCCATTTACAGGACAATTGTGTAGAACTATTAAGGCATTTTTTTAACTCTGAAAGCTCAAGCTTTATGTTGTTATTATTATTATTATTATTATTATTATTATTATTATTATTATTATTATTATTATTATTATTATTATTATTATTAAAGACCTTTTTGATAGACATTTAATAATAAAGACTAGCGATAGGAACGAACGACGTTTCGATGTCAACATGACATCATTTTCAAGTTCAAGTGGACGTATGCAAAAATACGTAATTAATTCCCCGACTTCTTACTTACTGTGCCAACTCCGTAGAAGACTACGGCAATTTGACATTTAATCTTTTTTGTCATTTCATTTTTCCCTTTTTTCATTTCAATTTGTGATTTCAACTTTATCATTTTCTTGTCCTTCATCCCATGTTTCCCTCCCTCCCATCCTTAATATTTCTTTCTTCCACCTTCTATCTATCTATCTATCTATCTATCTATCTATCTATCTATCTATCTATCTATCTATCTATCTATCTATCTATCTATCTATCTATCTATCTATCTATCTATCTATCTATCTATCTATCTATCTATCTATCTATCTATCTATCTATCTATCTATCTATCTATCTATCTATCTATCTATCTATCTATCTATCTATCTATCTATCTATCTATCTATCTATCTATCTATCTATCTATCTATCTATCTCATCTATCTAAAATCTATCTATCTACAAATTGGAACATTTGGTCTTTTCGGTCCTAGCCCCTGCGAATCCCTTCGAATTCTTATTCTTCTTTTTTTCCTAGCCCCTGTCAGTTTTCTGATTTCTTTTTCACTTCGGTCAGTTTCTGATATTTAATATTATATATATAATATATGCAATATGTACTTCAGTTTAATTTTATATTTTCGCTTGACCCCCTCCCCTCCCCCTCCACGAAATCCCCAAATCAGTCATAGATTATTGCTTTTATAATTTCATGCCGTGATTAGATCTGATTAATACATCGACATATATAACACTTACTTGTTACATTAATTGTGCATGGAAAAAGGGTTCACCACTGCTTTGCATTGAGTATTTTTATCACCGCTATCAGTTCCCTCAGATTCATCAGTTTTGTTTGTGCAACGGCGAAGGCACAAGCTGTTATCAATAGTCATACTAACAACACCAGAGAAGCCTGACACATCATATTTTTGAATGCCCAGGAGTTTACATCGAGTCAAAATAATACAATGATCAATAGATATAAATATAGCTAGGAAGAGCTTCGAGGCTGTTGTGTATATACTCTGTATGGGACTCTATAAAAACTGGCCGAAATACGGTGCGAAAATTTTACGAACTAACATGTATTTGGTATCAAAATGTCCATAAAAGCGCGGGCTATGCTAATCCGTAGTTAATTTCGTGACTAGGCCTGTGTAGTTTCAATAAAAGCTATTTATGTGGGCTGACAGGCCAGTTTGAGGTCATGTCACGCCAATTCTCTTGTAAGGTAGACCCATTCAACTAAAAAAATACGGTACTTTTTTGCATCGAATTTCAATTATAACCAAATAATATGGTCCACGAAAGATCAAACAAACTAAATCCGTCGTTAACTTTTTAGTTATATGCATTTATACGAGGAAAATTGCAAAAAACCTTGAATTTGAGCCCATGTTTGTATGTACTAGAATGTGGGGGCGTGCCAGAGAAATTCTAGCTGACTACTTGTGACAAATCTTTCCCGATGCTATCTATCTATCTATCTATCTATCTATCTATCTATCTATCTATCTATCTGTCTATCTGTCTGTCTGTCTGTCTGTCCGTCCGTCCGTCCGTCCGTCCGTCCGTCCGTCCGTCCGTCCGTCCGTCCGTCCGTCCGTCCGTCCGTCCGTCCGTCCGTCCGTCCGTCCGTCCGTCCGTCCGTCCGTCCGTCCGTCTGTCTGTCTATTTAGTATCTATAATCTATGCTAGCAAATCCAGCACTCTGATCGGGCGAACAACCTCACCAATATAATATTTTTATAAAAACTGTAACAATCATTGGTTCATTATGTGAACGAAAGTTCACCGTGAAAATAAATTTACTTCCCCGGCCTGCACACTTGAAAACAAACAGGATCTAATTAGCAAAGGCACTCAGTAACGAAAATGAAGTCGATCGTAGAAAATTTTAAGGAATCGGAAGCCACCGAACAAGTGATGAGAGGACAAGACAACGGGTGACATTTAAAGTGTTTTGGCAAGATTCAGCTGCCATTCAATGCAAGAACAAGGATGTTCAACTCCACCTGCGAAGAAAATGTGGTCAAGTACTATCCAGTACACGTATAGACTTAGTGTCAGTATTCATGGACGTTTGATTCGATCCCACCACGATATCTTAATTCAAGAAAAATGATGTCACTTTTGTCAATGAATAATTAACCATGTTCGTTTTCAAGTGTGCCGGTGAGGAAATTTACATTCGCTGCGAGTTTCGTGTCCCAGACTGAATGAAGCAAGAATAGAACGAAGCAGCAGACGATCCGAATTTTGAGACGAGATAGATTAATTAAAACGCCAAAGGAGTTCATATAATGATTTTGCGTGAAGTAACTTGAAACATACACACTAAACATTCTCAAATTCTCCCGATATTTATCCATAGTAGATTTTTTAATCTAGTTTTTATGCCGCTAGTTAAATTTACAAACAACAAACGTAAGACTAAAATAAACATTATGCTAAATATTTCTACCAACTTTGCTGGCCGTTAACCCGCTTTATTATTATTATTATAGCAATATTATAGTATTTTATAGTCATTTTATTAGCTGAACACAAGTTTATAAGTGTATATCGCTATTGTCAATTATTCACCTCACCTCACCTCACCTCACCTCACCTCACCTCACCTCACCTCACCTCATCTTTACAGCTATAGTTGCTATAGTTGTTGTTGTTTGTTTTTTTTTTTTTTTTGCTTTTGTATATAACTGATATTTCGTTGTTATTATTGATATTCTAGCCCACTGAGTTGCTCTGTCAAAGCCTACACTGACCTGATAGCTTCACTGACGATTCATCATAACCATGGAGAACGGAACTAGCACAGTCCTCAACGGCACCGCTACGTATGTGTTTATCCCTGTAGACTACTCCTTCAAAACCACAATTGCAACTGCAAATGCCATTGTGGGCGTCTATGCTCTGGTGGCGAATGCCTTGATCATGTATTTCATATCTAAAAGGAGAGAACTCGATGGACAAACTCCTGTATCCAGACGCTCTTTGACCGATCGTTTCATCCAGAGTCTCGCTCTATCGGACGTTCTATGCGCTCTTATAAGCATTCCTGTCTTCACAGCCGAGATGTTTATCGATTTTATGAAGACTGATCGAATTTGTAAAACTGTTAGGTGCTTCACTCTATTCTTCCCAATTGTCACCGTCTTGAATTACATCGTGATTGGTATTGAAAGATACCTCTCTGCATTTCACCCATTTTCTGTTCCCAGTGACAGAGCATGTAAGAGAGCAGTAGTGGCAGCGTGGTTCGTAGGGGGTCTCTTAGAAATTCTCATTGTGCCTTCGTATAAACTTGTCCGTTTTGAGCTGGGTAGTAACTTATATACACATGTTTGCAAGTACGATAATACCGTCAAGTTGTACCGCGCTTTCTTCCTGAGCTTCTCTGTGATCGCGTACATCATTCCCTGCGTAGTTCTAACTGTGACGAGCGTTCTTATTCTGCGCTTTCTGCGGCGCCAAAGACGCGTTTTGCCGGGCGAAAACGTTATGCATAACCTACAGGCGACAAGCGCACATGCCGCAAGATACAAAGTGACAAACATGTTCATATCTCTCATCTTTGCATTTATCATTCCTTATATGGCGTTTATATTCTATAGCGGTGCATTGATGATCTTGAAGCTCAAGACATCGTTTACAGTAGATTGCGTAGCACGGCATCTCAGTGGATTGTTGGTTTATGCCAACGGTGCTGTTGGTGCGTCCATTCTATTCTACAATCGTACATACTTGAGACGCAACCTTATTGGGATGTGTCGTACTATTTTTTGCACGAACGAAAATGGATTTTGATTCTTTTCAAAAACATTTTCATCAGTAAGAAAAATATCAGCCTAGCCTGCATAGCTTGGCTTTCCGAGGGAAAGGGGAAAGGGGAAAGGAGGGAAAGGAGGGGGGGGGGGGGGGGAGGGAGGGGAGGGGGAAAGGAGGGAAAGGAGGGAAAGGAGGGGGGAGGGGAGGGGGAAAGGAAAGGGGGGGGAAGGAGGGGGAAAGGAGGGGGAAAGGAGGGGGAAAGGAGGGGGAAAGGAGGGGGAAGGAAAGGAGGGGGAGGGGGAGGGGGGAGGGGGGAGGCGGAGGGAGAGAAAGGCTGCCACAATCCCATTGAATCTGAAAGAGCATCCCAGTGAAAGAGCATGCCGACACATAAGGGTCACGTGTTCAAATGATATATCAGCCAATAAGCTTTCCCCATATTCTTAGCGTACAGACACGTGACCTGAAATCCCTTTAGATTGCAGCCGCCATGTTGGATGAACCAACGAGAGAAGCTAATGAGGAATGCTTTGCATTCGGGATCCAATATGGCGGCCATGACGTCACGTGCTCTCTAAGAATTGTTTTGCAAGCTGACAAAGCCTTTTCCAAGGTCATGTATTATATTGACATTCAAATATTCATCCTATTTGTGACTTCATGGCATTCTTAATAAGTTGATAATTATTGTATAAGCTCCGGCGCTAAGCATGATGGGATATTAAAGGTTATTTTGAAGTACGCAGAAATTCTATATAAATAGTTTATAAATTGTTGTAAAAGCTAGAACTGTAATAACATTCTATATATATAAGTACAGTCAAACCTTTACCCACAACGGCCACCTCGCGAGTAAGTTGTGTGGCCGTTGTGTAGAGGTGGCCGTTGTGTGGACGTTTTAACAACGAATGAGTGTATGGGCGGGACAAAAAACCCTGGCCGTTATACAGAGAGGTGGCCGTTATAGAGAGGTGGCCTTTGTTAGGAGGTTGCCGTTAGCCGGTAGAGGTTCGACTGTATAGAGTATAAATACACAGTATTGTATTACCCTCAGTAAAAATAAATTCAAATCAAATCAATCAAATATTGTGTGTTTCAACCGGCTGATGTACTCAACCATTTGCTCAATAAATGTCAATCATCTCCCCGCGCGTCTGTTTGATGGGATTCCTGTGGTAGAGAAAGTTATCTATATATCTATCTATCTATCTATCTATCTATCTATCTATCTATCTATCTATCCATCCATCCATCCATCCATCCATCCATCCATCCATCCATCCATCCATCCATCCATCCATCCATCCATCCATCCATCCATCCATCCATCCATCCATCCATCCATCCATCCATCCATCCATCCATCCATCCATCCATCCATCCCATCCATCCATCCATCCATCCATCCATCCATCCATCCATCCATCCATCCATCCATCCATCCATCCATCCATCCATCCATCCATCCATCCATCCATCCATCCATCCATCCATCCATCCATCCATCCATCCATCCATCCATCCATTGTACGTCAGTTGTCGGGTAACCCCATTCAGACCCTCCTACTAGATAAGTTGATTCAGTATGCTATTTACGCTATGTACTCTTTGAACAGGTGCCTATCCGTATCAGTATAATAAATTCCTGAATTCTTGTGTCTGTTGAATATCGTTTAAATCACGGTTATTACTCAAAAGAAAGCAACGTTAAATATTAAAATTATTTAAAAATTATAAAATCAGTAATGTAGTTGATATATTAGTTTTTACGGTTTTCACGCGTAAATAAAAACAGTAAGCGGTTGACGTTTCGGCTGCACTGGTGGCAGCCTGTCAAGACTGTTTACGAACCTAAAACTCTATAATTCTGATGAAGGCTGCCACCAGTGCAGCCGAAACGTCAACCGTTTACTGTTTCCATTTACGCGTGAAAACCGTAAAACTAATAATATTGTACGTTCGTATTTTGAATGAGCTTCGCGCTCTTGGACGTCACGTGTCTAAATAAACTATTGTATTGCATTATTGTATCATGTCCAACTCACGCGAAAGCCAAAAAAGTACCAGTAATGTAGTTCGTAAGGTTTCATCAAGCGTAAATAGACTCAGAAAAATATTGAGCCCATGCAGACGGGCTCAATTCCCGTTTATGAGTTATAGAGGATTGAAATCCTAGTCCATATCAAATATCGTCAGTTTGAGCCATTTTTGAGCATTTTGCATGAAAAATCCATGAAAAATCGTCATTTTGGGCCATTTTTGGGCATTTTGCATGGGCTATAGTTCATCAAAAATCGTCATTTTGGGCCATTTTTGGGCATATATAGTCCATCAAAAATCGTCATTTTGGGCCATTTTTGGGCATTTTGCATGGGCTATATAGTCCATCAAAAATCGTCATTTTGGGCCATTTTTGGGCATTCTGCATGGGCTATATAGTCCATCAAAAATCGTCATTTTGGGCCATTTGGGGCATTTTGCATGGGCTACAGACCATCAAAATCGTCATTTTTGGGCATTCTGCATGGGCTATATAGTCCATCAAAAATCGTCATTTTGGGCCAATTTTGGGCATTCTGCATGGGCTATATAGTCCATCAAAAATCGTCATTTTGGGCCATTTTTGGGCATTCTGCATGGGCTATATAGTCCATCAAAAATCGTCATTTTGGGCCATTTGGGGCATTTTGCATGGGCTACAGACCATCAAAATCGTCATTTTTGGGCACTTCTGCATGGGCTATATAGTCCATCAAAAATCGTCATTTTGGGCCATTTGGGGGCATTTTGCATGGTCTATACTCCATCAAAAATCGTCATTCTTAGCCATTTTTGGGCATTTTGCATGGGCTATATAGTCCATCAAAAAACGTCATTTTTGGCCATTTTGCATGGGTATATGTAGTCAAAAATCGTCATTTTGGGCCATTTTTGGGCATTTTGCATGCGCTATATAGTCCATCAAAAATCGTCATTTTGGGCCATTTTGCATGGGCTACAGTCCATCAAAAATCGTCATTTTTGGTCATTTTTGGGCATTAATTCTGCATGGGCTATAGTCTATCAAAAATCGTCATTTTGGGGCATTTGGGGCATTTTGCATGGGCTATAGTCTATCAAAAATCGTCATTTTGGGGCATTTGGGGCATTTTGCATGGGCTACAGACCATCAAAATCGTCATTTTTGGGGCATTCTGCATGGGCTATATAGTCCATCAAAAATCGTCATTTTGGGCCATTTGGGGGCATTTTGCATGGTCTATAGTCCATCAAAAATCGTCATTTTGGGGCATTTTTGGGCATTCTGCATGGGCTATATAGTCCATCAAAAATCGTCATTTTGGGCCATTTGGGGCATTTTGCATGGGCTATATAGTCCATCAAAAAACGTCATTTTGGGCCATTTTGCATGGGTATATGTAGTCAAAAATCGTCATTTTGGGCCATTTGGGGGCATTTTGCATGGTCTATAGTCCATCAAAAATCGTCATTTTGGGGCATTTTGCGGCATTTTGCATGGGCCATAGTCCTCGAAAATCGTCATTTTGGGCCATTTGGGTGCATTTTGCATGGGCTATAGTCCATCAAAAATCGTCATTTTGGGCCATTTGGGGGCATTTTGCATGGGCTACAGTCCATCAAAAATCGTCATTCTGAGCCATTTTTGGGCATTCTGCATGGGCTATATAGTCCATCAAAAATCGTCATTTTGGGCCAATTTTGGGCATTCTGCATGGGCTATATAGTCCATCAAAAATCGTCATTTTGGGCCATTTTTGGGCATTCTGCATGGGCTATATAGTCCATCAAAAAAATCGTCATTTTGGGCCATTTGGGGCATTTTGCATGGGCTACAGACCATCAAAATCGTCATTTTTGGGCACTCTGCATGGGCTATATAGTCCATCAAAAATCGTCATTTTGGGCCATTTGGGGGCATTTTGCATGGTCTATACTCCATGAAAAATCGTCATTCTGAGCCATTTTTGGGCATTTTGCATGGGCTATATATCCATCAAAAAAACGTCATTCTTAGCCATTTTTGGGCATTTTGCATGGGCTATATAGTCCATCAAAAAAACGTCATTTTTGGCCATTTTTGCATGGGCATATGTAGTGCATCAAAAATCGTCATTTTGGGCCATTTTTGGGCATTTTGCATGCGCTATATAGTCCATCAAAAATCGTCATTTTTCGTCATTTTGGGCCATTTTGCATGGGCTACAGTCCATCAAAAATCGTCATTTTTGGTCATTTTTGGGCATTAATTCTGCATGGGCTATAGTCTATCAAAAATCGTCATTTTGGGGCATTTGGGGGCATTTTGCATGGGCTATAGTCTATCAAAAATCGTCATTTTTGGGCATTTGGGGGCATTTTGCATGGGCTATATAGTCCATCAAAAATCGTCATTTTGGGGCATTTGGGGCATTTTGCATGGGCTACAGTCCATCAAAAATCGTCATGTTTGGGTATTCTACATGGCCTATAGTCCATCAAAAATCGTTGCATGTTATTCGTTCGAATAGAAAGGTGGAGGAGCATTATTGGAACTGCTTGTTGTTGTTAGTTTATTACATATTCACACGATGACCTACAATGCACTACAGTTCTACCAATTCGACTAGTCTACTGATATATATGGAAGATCTTGTTAAGCCGGGACCGAGTATGAACACTGTCATCTTGTGCTTGGCCTGTGTTGTGTGTTTGAATTGATCTTCTTTTGCGTAAGCAGTCATTGCGGCATTCTGAAGCTCCTTCCGAACATATTTGACAATTGTCCCATCCGTAGCATCCACTATTACACTGGTTAAAAAGTCCATTGCATCTCGCTAGACATAGGTCGGAGCCCGCAACCATTGTGTACGTATAGAGTCCAAAAATACATGCGTAAACCAAGAGTAGACTTGCACTTTTCATGGCAAATCTAGTTGACAACAAGTAAAACAGGTAAATCATGTGAGGATTTGATTCACGTGAATTCAAAGATCATTTACAGTGGCGTATCCAGGGGGAGGTTGCTGAGGTACAGTTGGTTGTTTTATCCTAGAATCTAGTTTTATCACAGGTTTGAAGAACATTTTGCTTAGTATACGTTTGGACTCATCCCCCCCCCCCCCCCCCCCCCCCCCCCCCCCCCCCCACCTCTCAAAAAGTCCTTGCTCCGCCCCTGTTTTGTACTGCACAAACTGACGGTGCTACATTTTGTAGAAATTGTAGATTATGATCATAACACTCATCCGGGCACTCTCTGTTACTATGACGTCTTGTTACTATGACGACTTGTTACTATGACGACTTGTTACTATGACGTCTTGTTACTATGAAGACTTGTTACTATGTCTTGTTACTATGACGACTTGTTACTATGACGTCTTGTTACTATGACGTCTTGTTACTATGACGACTTGTTACTATGACGACTTGTTACTATGACGTCTTGTTACTATGACGTCTTGTTGCTATGACGTCTTGTTACTATGACGTCTTGTTGCTATGACGACTTATTATTATGACGTCTTGTTACTATAGAATGTAGTAAGAAGTGAGTGTGAGAGTCGTGTCCCCACTAGTGAGATGAGTGTTGGGTGTATAGAATATAGAATGTAGTAAGAAGTGAGTGTGAGAGTCGTGTCCCCACTAGTGAGATGAGTGTTGTGTGTATAGAATATAGAATGTAGTAAGAAGTGAGTGAGAGAGTCGTGTCCCCACTAGTGAGATGAGTGTTGTGTGTATAGAATATAGATATAGAAATGTAGTAAGAAGTGAGTGTGAGAGTCGTGTCCCCACTAGTGATATGAGTGTTGGGTGTATAGAATATAGAATGTAGTAAGAAGTGAGTGTGAGAGTCGTGTCCCCACTAGTGAGATGAGTGTTGGGTGTATAGAATATAGAATGTAGTAAGAAGTGAGTGTGAGAGTCGTGTCCCCACTAGTGAGATGAGTGTTGTGTGTATAGAATATAGAATGTAGTAAGAAGTGAGTGAGAGTCGTGTCCCCACTAGTGAGATGAGTGTTGTGTGTATAGAATATAGAATATAGAATGTAGTAAGAAGTGAGTGTGAGAGTCGTGTCCCACTAGTGATATGAGTGTTGGGTGTATAGAATATAGAATGTAGTAAGAAGTGAGTGTGAGAGTCGTGTCCCCACTAGTGAGATGAGTGTTGGGTGTATAGAATATAGAATGTAGTAAGAAGTGAGTGTGAGAGTCGTGTCTCCACTAGTGAGATGAGTGTTGGGTATATAGAATATAGAATGCAGTAAGAAGTGAGTGTGAGAGTCGTGTCCCCACTAGTGAGATGAGTGTTGGGTGTATGGAATATAGAATGTAGTAAGAAGTGAGTGTGTGAGTCATGTCCCCACTAGTGAGATGAGTGTTGGGTGTATAGAATATAGAATGTAGTAAGAAGTGAGTGTGAGAGTCGTGTCTCCACTAGTGAGATGAGTGTTGGGTGTATAGAATATAGAATGTAGTAAGAAGTGGGTATGAGAGTCGT
The DNA here is from genome assembly GCA_033675265.1 of Actinostola sp. cb2023. NCBI lineage: Eukaryota > Metazoa > Cnidaria > Anthozoa > Actiniaria > Actinostolidae > Actinostola > Actinostola sp. cb2023. The sequence goes on along the minus strand of JAUJYZ010000084.1, from coordinate 449,731 downwards.
GCCCCACTAGTGATATGAGTGTTGGGTGGAAACCGTTGATAAAAATAGATTTAAAATAGAGTAGAGAAAGAGAGTTTAAAGTGCTACTTAGACGAAAATCGATCGAAGTTTAATTCAGCTGAAACTTCACTGAAATAATCTCAAAGAGCCATACAATACTGGTTAATGTGTTTACTCAAAATTCCTATGAGAAGTATTACACTTTTATGAATCTTTAGAAGTGTCAGTGAGGTCATCTACTCAACCGTAACAATCAACACAGCTTCGCTCCATACATTTCTTTGTGTTTAGTTTCTTGAATTATTTTATTTCTATGAAGCTAAAAGTTTGGGTGAAGGAGTTTTCTTACAATATATGTGCTTAGGATTGATTGTCTGACCAGTTGTCTTCAATGCAGAGCTGTTATCTGAACAAAATATTGAGATATTTTCACTCACAAAATACAAAGAAATGTATTGAGCTGAATGTTGGGTTGAGTAGATGACGTCACTGACACCTCTAAAGATTAATGAAAATATAGTACTTCCCTCTGGTATATCGAAAAAAGATTTTAACTAGTGATTATTAGACCATTGAAGAATTATTCAATGAAGTTTCAGCTAAATTAAACTTCGATCGATTTTCGTCTAAGTAGCACTTTAAGCATCACGTTTACGGCGAACGCCAAACGTCAAAACTGTACACGTGATCATGGTTTTGCTGTATTTGCTCTCCATCCTTTTGCGTTTAGACGTAAACGAGGCCATTTTCTCGTTCTTAAATACATAAGTATTCATTTGGTTTTTTTCCCGGTTTATTTGACGTTTTTAAAGCGAAACTCAAAAGTCAATCTAACGTTTGGCGTTCGCGTAAACGTGATGCTTAACCTCTCTAATGTATTTATCCTATATTCAAGTTTTTCATATATTTGTTCATAAATGTATATTTGAAATCTGCCATGTAGTTTATTGAGTTCAAAATCTTCCTAAATTCTTTAGTGATTTATGACTGTGATTGTTTGAATGCTTCACAGGCACTCGTGAGTACCAGCTGTTACACGCACTAATGAAAAAGCGTCATTAATAATAATAAAGTAGACGGGCAAATTAATGAACTCTATACGTCAGGAATCGAGAAAGTATACGAAATAAATCGAAATAGAATAACTCTTTATATACACTAAATTGAAGAATCATTGTCGGGTTTAAAATCATAGAACATAGAAGCTAAGACCGCAAGTGATACCTGGGAAAGCGGTAAATGAGTCAAATGACGTCGCTTATTCGTAATTTATATCCCGAATATGTGTAGAATTTTGCTTAGAGAGATCATTTCTTTCAATAAACACCAACATTTTCCTCTGACTACATAAAACTTAGCTGATTTACCGCTTACCCATACATCCTAGCGGTCTTAGCTTCTATGTTCTATGATTTTGAACCCGACAACGATTCTTCAATTTAGCGATTATATAAACGGTAGTACGTGTGGGACTATTTTAGAAGCAAAGTTGTTTCATTTTGAAACCATAATGGCTTTATAATAAGAGAAAGAAAGGGACTATTAGAATATCTTAAGACTTATCGTGAAAAGATTAGAGGATTACAAGAGAGAATCAGAATGGAAAAAAGACATTTTAAGACTTTAATCAGATTCGTCTTCGGAAATCGAAAGAAACATGTCTAACGGCGAACTTATGAATGAACTTATGAACACATTAAGGTCGACAATAACTGTAAATATATAACTATTAAAAATGCTTGTATTAAAGATATGGAAAATAGTAATACCAAATGGAAATACAGTATATATATCTTTGTAATGAATGAAAAATATCGTAAAAAGTATTTAATGGAAATGTAATCTTGCAAGTGCAATAAAAAGCTATTTTTAAAAAACTCCTGTAAATATGGAGTTTTATGAATATATTTTAATCGTGAGAAACTCCACGTATAAATATGACACAGTGTCTCTAAATACACAGCATGTTTTCATAACATTTTCATAGATTATCTCTCAAAGAGTTTTACGTTCTAGAAGTATACGATACAAGAATCCATAACAAATAAAGATTACCTGCAAAGAAATCGCGTTGAAGACCGAGTCAGTCTCTATTCAAGTCCCTCTCAACTGAAGTCTGCCGTGCCTTTAGTTACCGTTAGTGACTGACACAAGTAGATCCGGAGCTCTATTTATCACCAGAGATGAGCGGCTATAATTGCTGGCGTATGATCATTTGACACGAGTCAATAATTGCTTTTGTCCGGAAAGACTGCGCGAAATCAAGCAAAACAGTTGCAGCTGGCTTTTTCTCGCCCCACGTCGATCATGAAACAAACTGTGATTAACGAACGCTCATTAGAAATGCATTTGGCAGGTTTTTGATCGTTGAAAGTTTCAAGGTGCGTTGAAAGATACCATAAAAGAAAGAAAAAACGGGGAAAAAAAAGACGAAAAAAAAAGGGGTCAGAAAAGCGCGCGAAAAGAAGAGGTTTTCCCGCCAATTTGCTCTTAGTAACTTGAAAGCCAAAAATACTCGAATACAGGAAGTAATTTTACAGTGACTTTGGAGAGATTGTAATATGATTAAGATTATCTTAAAAAGGGACTCGATTTGGATAAATAAAACATTCACCGAATGCCATTTGAAAAATGGCCGATAGCGAAAAATGACGGCGGCCTTGACAACAAACAAACAGTCTGTGGGATAGAGTGCTCTGCTCTGCTCGCTCGCAAATAATACCAACATTTTTCGAATCGTAATAAAAAGGCTGCCATGACTTGTAGTTACAACATTGACAGTCCAATAGCTAGATGGCTTGACAATCAGAATCACAATCTAAAACACGTCCATTTAGGAATAAGAGCATCTCATGCCAATCATAACGAAAGTCAAGTTTGGATAATGGTTTTGGACCGGTACAAGTGAGTATAATAACTATTAAGGGGATCGTAGACTGGATAATGCGTTTTGTACAAGGCTAAAACAGCTTTCATCAAATTCAATTCTAGTTATTTGTGATGGTTTTTGACCGGTACAAGTGAGAGAAGTGCGTTAATCCCAAAGTGGTAATTGAACTTCAAACTATCCTAACCGAGGGCTACTAGTTTGTACATTAACAAGATGGCATCTCCTAAGCACGACAAAATATCGGTCAAATCTGTTTTCAACGAGAAAATGCAACAATGCCGAAACAATGCACGCGATTAAGCGTACAATGTCATTTGGACGAAAAAGGCAACAACATTTCCCATCCAAGCGCCCGCCACCTTCAATTACGAGCATTTAGTCAATAAGTATTGATTGTCATAATGAGCGGAGGCGTGCTGCGGTACACAACGTCCATACTATCTATACACAGTCTACCAGCGTTCGGGTCAAAACAAGGCGATCAATTAAGGGTGTTGCTCTCGGCAAACCCATTTATAGACGCGTTTAATAACCTCTTCCTACACAGTTTATATTCGAAGTATCTGCGTTGGCGTCCAGTCAAACCAAAACCTTCCCGATTTATAGTGAACAATCAAGCAATGACGTAGGTTTGAAGTCCTAACGGTTAATCGACGGTACACGTACGCCATAGTTGTGTGGCTCGTCTAATCTAATTCACTCTAGATTGTGGACACATGACACATCCAAAACCAACGACCCCAAAACGGCCAAAACTACTGACTATGAACATTTCGATTTCAGTGGCTTTTGAACTTATATTTTGAAAAGAATATTATAGATTATAATTCAGAAATTCGAATTCTATGGGGTTTGATTCGTTATTTGAATGGTGAACGAACTTCATCAACTGACTTGGATTTCATGGCGTTTTGCTGTTGTTTGTGCTCTCATTATACTCGTGAAACACACACAAAGAGGATTGAGTAATTGTTTATATTATTGTATATATTATTATTATTATTATATTTTGTACAAAACAGTCCAAACCACTAGTTCGACAGAGCTATCATAATCTTTATTACAAGAGGAGAAATGCGCCATAGAATGTTATCATAGCACAATAGAAACAAATGAAAGTGATACAGTAAGGCCCCGTTTACAAGATAACCCTAGCAGTAGGGACAATTCTATTGTTTTATCATCCACAGGGAATATGCGAACAATAGAGTTGATCCTGGTGCTGGGGTTCTCTCTCTCTCATGTAAACAGGGCCTAAAATGTGCTTGTTTTGCTTGAATCCATAATTTATCAAGTTATGCTGTTTAATTTGTTGATAATATAAACAAAAAATTTACACTCTATATAGTTGGTACACGTAAACACAAAATCAAAACATTGGTGCAAGGCATCATGGGAGCGGACCAATCCACTGCGCTTGCGCAAAGCTCCAGGCCATTTCCGAGTTCCTTTTATCTCTGTTTCAAAACGAGTCTACGTGCGAAACCTTTGATATGAAAATGAGTTTCACATAAAGATGTGACGGCTTTGAAATATCACCTAATTCACTGAATCACGTGACGAGAGTCTCGCGATTTGATTGGCTTGAATTGGCTTAGTATTCTGGCACATGTAATTTTAAATATTCAATTAACGAATCAGCCTCAGAATCTCTCGATGGCGCGACGCCTTCTCGACAGACAGAGGCGTTCCTTCCTTCCTCTCTTGTCTGTTAGTCGGAAGGAAAGAATTCGGGTGAATTCGGAACATCGGATGCCGTGAATGAAGTCAATGAATACTAATACTCGATGATTATTGGATCTATTTCCAGTGTTTAACGGATACCCTGACCGCAGAAACAGGCATTTAAATATCAACCCATTTTTCTCCCTCCTTCCTGTTTTTTTTTGGTTGTTTCTCCTTCCATCCTCTATATTTTTAGGCCATTTTCTCCCTGACCGTTCCTCTCCGTTCTAAACTGTTCGTTGTACTTTTCATTCAATGGTTGTTTCGAGCTTTGGAGCGTGAACGTGTCGTTAGGTCGGGGGGAGTGGGGGGTGGGGGGACGCCCCGTGCTGCACGATTGGGTAGGATTTCCAAACCCCTACTGAATTAAATACATGTAAATAGAATATCAGTGTTTGTATTTTCTCTCTGACAGATGTCTGCTTCTGCAAAAGGGCACCCGTTACATTCATGATTACATGTTGTTAATGTATCCACTTCTTCTAGCCTATCACTTTCATTGACGGTACTACTACTACTACTAATAATAATAATAATAACTTTATTATAGTCTCAAACTTCTAGTTTGGCACAAGTGCCAAGACTAACCAGGGAGACATAAACTCAAAAAAAGATAAGTCTCTATGAACTAAAACACAACCCGGTCCTTAAAAAGAAAACTAGGGCAGTTGTTACTAGGTTTTGATCCTATTTCCCTGTATTGTTCATTCGATGGCACCTGTAGTCTAAGCGTGTCGATATAACTAATAGAAGGACTTCTAAGGATAGCTAGCGAATATAAGACCCTATGTCAAAATGGCCGCTGCTAATTAGCATAATAGTTGAGCATTTATGTTTTAAGTAGCAAAAAGGTTGAAAATGATAGCAAATGCTCCAAGAAAGTCCGTCTATGAGTTTGAAGGTGAAATATTAAATTCCTGCGAAGTTATGAGTACTTTATAGTGTGAAAAAAACACGAAACGAGGCTCTAAAGGCCTCGGTTGATAAATAATAATAATAATAATAAAGACATACAAAACTCTCTGTTTTTGATCCATAATAACTTCTTGAATATTAGGTCTATAACAACCCAACTTTCCAATATTTGTCTATTTTGAAGTACTCTTTCCGATGGCTGAAGCAATTTGTACTGTAAAGGTTTTAGTTTGCCTATTTTAAAGGCACGGAATTATGCATAGGGTAAAATAAAATTAGTTCGAGTTAGCGGGCTTCTACTGGACATAAAATCGTTCACTTACTCAATCAGATTTATATGGCATGGAAGGTATTAGATCACTTCTATTTCTTGCTTGCCGGTAGATGAGTGGAGATAGTTCTGAACGCCGCGCGTTTTCAGTTAACAGACAGATATGTCAGAAGATCCATTTATGAGATTACAAAGTTAAAGTGTTATAAGAGGGTTTGTAGAGGCACTAACGTAACCACAGTGAATTCCTGTTCGACTTTCGTTACTTTTATTAATTAAGGCGTCAGTCAAGAGGTTGTACATGACAGAAAAGCTCGTTGAAACAAAGAAATCAAACAAACGCTGAAACAGACGCTGAGGCAGAATACAGATCGAAATACACACATATATTTATATCTTAAATTGATACAATTTTATTTATTTTTAATTAAAAAAAATGAAAATATTTTTTCAATCGATTTGAAAATCGGTACTGACTTTGTCAATTTTGATTATAATTAATAACTGGTCTATTTAGTATAGGAGGAAATCGGCCGTATTCATGATCAACTAAAGCTGCGGGATAAATGCGTTCTATAAACATTGCCTGGGGTTTATTTAGTCATTGTTACTCTTTTAGTGTACTATTTTGAACTTGTTTTGTTTCAATTCCCGATTCTCCTTATGACGTAGCGATACCACTACTACGAATCCTTATTCTTATTCAAATGTTTTAACTCCTATGAGAGTACCATGGTATGGGGTGAATTAGAATAACAAAAGAAGCTACGAAAAGGATTCTGGTGAATAGACCTTTTTACCGATACGGCGAATCGACGAAAAAATATAATAAGAATATAATAAAAAAATGCCAAAAAACCGCCTCAAATCACACATAAACTAAATAATCACAACACAAATGAGGTAAGAACATTATATTTCAATTTTTAGGTCAAATAGAATTGTTTCCATTGTCCTGAATAACTGATGAAACAGCTGGACTGCCTGTGGTAGAACACGTGCTAGGATGGAGCCTGTGGTAGAACACGATACTGCTAGGATGGACGTTGTCGCCAGGAGGCGTTATTTCAATTTGAAGTTTCTGTCGATACTGTCACCTCAATGTCACGTTAGATAGATAGATAGATAGATAGATAGATAGATAGATAGATAGATAGATAGATAGATAGATAGATAGATAGATAGATAGATAGATAGATAGATAGATAGATAGATAGATAGATAGATAGATAGATAGATAGATAGATAGATAGATAGATAGATAGATAGATAGATAGATAGATAGATAGATAGATAGATAGATAGATAGATAGATAGATAGATAGATAGATAGATAGATAGATAGATAGATAGATAGATAGATAGATAGATAGATAGATAGATAGATAGATAGATAGATAGATAGATAGATAGATAGATAGATAGATAGATAGATAGATAGATAGATAGATATAGATAGATAGATAGATAGATAGATAGATAGATAGAGGTCATGTCACTTTTTTGTCATGTGGATAATATTTTACAGACGGTTTGACGTCTCCGGCACGCGCACACCGCGACAGAGTCTTGACAGTGCTTGAAACTCGGCTTTGTATTGAACAGTTGAAATATAATCAAATGCAGAAATGGAACTTGAATTTTCCCTATATACGGTTTAAACTTGTGAGGGCTATAGGTTTGTTATTTCATCCAATTAGTTTAAGAAACGTACCATCGATGCTTTTGTTTTCCCCTCTTGCACAACGCCAAACTATGCGCAATGAAAGCAGCGCATTAATAAGCATCACATGCAGATTAGCAGTATTCTGAAGTTAGGCACATCCAATTGTCTAATTATCTCTCTAACGCAGAGTTGACAGAATCTCGCAACCTAAATGATCTTATAATTGTCGAGGCAATTTTGCTTTAATGTAGATTTGACAGGCAGCACTCAGCACTCTTTCAGCTCAAACGAAGTAACAGTGAAGTGATTTGATTGACAATGTTACCCCGATCCCAGAGTCACTGTAGGTTCTATAGTATATATAGGTTATAGCTATATAATACAGCAATATACAGAAATTCTGATCCTTTTGATTAAAATACACATATATCAAAGACCTACTTAAAACCATGGGATAGCTTCCATGATATTTTTTCCATAAAGCCTCGCTGACAGACAACTAGAAAAAAATATCAGCGTAGCCATCCCATAATTTTAAGTAGATCTCAGTTTGATATATGTGTATTTTAGTCAAAAGGATCAGAATTTCTGCATATTGCTGTAGTTATCCGGTGTATTTACGGTATATAGCTAATTGCATAATCGTTGTCGGGTTGAAAATCATAAATCATAGAAGCTGAGACCGCAAGGATGGATGGGAAATCAGTTCATGACCTGCATTACATACAGATATATTCAATGTTCTCGTAGTTTTGAAGGTATATGAGCTATTTAACTAAGATCCTACAAGTCTGGATAAAAAGGTCGATCATTTGACGGTGTTATTTGAGAGTTTTAATTTCCCAGAATTCCTTTTGGTCATACCTTTCATGATTTTCAACCCGACAACGATTATGCAATTAGCTATATACACTCAATTGCAGAAACGTTGTAGTACCTATACATTTATACAAATATACAAATATCTAATGAGATGCAAAATGTTAAACATGCTAAAATACAACTGTCAAGCACAAAATAGTGCTGAAAATTATTGTTTTAACCTTGCTGGATGCGATACTAATCTAAAATTGATGTTTCAGATATATTAGAAGAAAAGAAGCGATGTTTCTCTCATTAGATATCTTGTATCTCATTAGATATTTGTATAAATGTAGACTATAACCTTTCTGCAATTGAGTGTATGTAGAGAGATAGGCATACGACCCTCCCGTTGAGTGTTGCATATAATGAGAAAGAGCCCCCCATTGACAAGTTACTGTTACGAAAGCCTATCTCCATTAGCAAATGTAAACTAGCGAGTATATGGGCTGCGTGCATGGGTACGGTATACGTATAATGATCAATTCAAATAACAATAATAATAATAATTATTATCATTATAATAATTATAACACTACCTTTTTATAGCGCATTTTCCAAAATGCCCAAATGCGCTTTTCAAGTTACATCACTACTAATCTAGCGTAATAATATCCCGGGTAATATCATATACAGAACTAAGATAAAACTATCAGTCAAAGGGATAAAAGGTTAAAGGAAATCTATAACACCGTAAAAAAATAGTTCTTAATTTTACTCCGACGAAGGGGTAAGGCTCGAAACGTCAGTTCAATACTCTTTCTTATGGTGTTATATATATGTTATTAAACTAGCATGCAGCTATCACTCGAGGAAATCATTCTTCCTCACTCAGGGAAGTCATAGGAACAACCTTACCCTTAGACGACGGCTAAAACCCAGGTTAATCGATTCCGCACAGTGCAGTGTTTGAATAAAAGAAACGTTAGTGTTACAATTCCAACGGTTGAATGAAGTAGCTTCTAGAGTCGACGACCGCTATTTGGAATATTGGTAGACGATTGTGTCTTACTCGGTCAGTATTATTGTGGAGGGGGGGGGGGGGGGTTGCAGGGAGTTTGAGGTTGAGGGATACAACGCAGGAGATCTTCACACCAGGTGACGTTCGACCTTCATTTTCTTTCAATGTCACCGACTACTCACATGACGGACGGTGTCAAAATACGAATGGAGTTCCCGTGTCTGTCTTCGAATATCCGATAGGGTGTCATGTAATAAGTCAAGACAAGGCGTTAATACTGATAAAATAATCAATCTTGTTGGAGGAAATCTGTCGCACTCTTTTGCTTCTAATTTTCATTTATGACTTCAATATTAACACTGACAACTTTGCTCCGTTAGAGAGACACGGCTGTCAAACGTATATCATAGAAACACAGATTTTCTCGAATTTTCAAACTCGTTAGTAGAAAAATCAGTTTGTGCAAAGTGGGGAAATATAATAATAATAATAATAATAATAATAATAAATATAATAAAAATAATGAATGATTATTATTTTTATTTCAATTTTAGTAATAACGATAATAACTTCATTTCTCAAAACAAATTACAAATAAGAGATAAAAAAATAGATAAAAATCCTTATTTACAAAATCTAAAATGATCGCTTGGATTGTTCAACAACAATTACAGTGTGGAAACTCGAACCGTGAACACTTCGAGTTTTTTTCTAACTTTTTTTTTCTAAGTTTCTATTGCCTCATTGCCTCTCAAATGGAGCATTGAGTTTAATACACTTAGTGATCAAAATAAATCATTTTTCTGATCAATTTGCTCAATCGATAATTTATATATATGTGTCAGACAAAAACCTAAGTGTTCACGGTTCGAGTGTCCATACTATAATAACAATAATAATAATAATAATAAATAATAATAATAATAATAATAATAATAATAATAATAATAATAAATAATAATAATAATAATAAATAATAATAATAATAAATATAATAATAAATAATAATAATAATAAATAATAATAATAAATAATAATAATAATAAATAATAATAATAATAATAATAATAATAATAATAATAATAATAATAATAATAATAATAAATAATATAATAATAATAATAAATAAATAATAATAATAACAATAATAATAAATAATAATAATAATAATAACGACTTCATTTCAGAATGTAGCACTAAATAGCAATGCTAATAAACTAATGGCCCTCAGTAACTACAATTGTCAAATTTGACTGAAAGCGAGAGCCAGACGCGAAGAAAATTTGATGCTGAAAAAATTGCGTCAAAGAAGCTCAAAGGAGAACGAGCTAGAAGAAAACACAAATTTTCATAAATTAGGAACAACTGTCATATCGTTACCCTCGATGCATTGACTTACTTTCAAAACGCGAAAATGTCCAGAGGAATTTCGTTTGACTGACCACCGTGTGTGTACACGAGAAGATTTTGAAAAGCACTGGCTGATTTGAGTAGATTAAAACTTCTAGTTTGACTTTGCATTCACAAAAGCCGATAATTTCACCGGAAAAGAACTGGTTTTTTTTAACCGGCTTTAGGCTCCATCCGCACTAATGCGATTTCGTGTCCGTAAAAGCTTCGCGTCCACGCTAGCGTTTAAGAATCGTTTTCAGACATCCACAAAAGGGGAAATCCACAATGAGTTTTCGTTACCCATTTTGATGCGTTTTGTTCTTTCGTCCACAGCTAAAACGGTGGAAAACACTGTTTATTTACACGGAGAACACCAGCCGTGACGCAGTAATTTCGAAAGCCTCCGTTTTCACCGTCTACACTAATACGACAGGGCTTTGGTTTCAAGTGTCTCCACTCTGCAGAGCGTTTACGAATGTATGTGTTTTCGATAAAAACGAAAATCGCATAAAAATGTGCGCGTTTTCAAACAAATTCTTCGTTTGAAAATCAGTAGTTTATATACGAAGTGCCAAGGCTCTAAACGTCAGTAAAGTTAAGTACTCTTTTTTATGGTGTTATAGATTTCCTTGAACCTTTAATATTGAAGTATACACTAAATTGCAGAATCGTTGTCGGGTTCAAAATCATAGAACATTGAAGCTAAGACCGCTAGGATGTATGGGTAAGCGGTAAATCAGCTAAGTTTTATGTAGTCAGAGGAAAATGTTGGTGTTTATCGAAAGAAATGATCTCTCAAAGCAAAATTCTACACATATTCGGGAAAAAAAATTACGAATAGGGGACGTCATTTGACTCATTTACCGCTTTCCCAGGTATCCCTTGCGGTCTCAGCTTTAACCATTTTAAACCCGACAACGATTCTTCAATTTAGTGTATAGATTATTAGAACGGTGTCGAGAGAGCTTTTTTATACTACCTTACAGACTCTCACGAAAAGAGTTCTAAATTTGCTTTATTTGGTCACGGTGCAAGTTTATAGTCAGTTGTGCAATTAAGGGTGTGGACATATGCTGCAATATTGCTGGTAATACGATTACAGCATGTGTCCATCTCTGTAAGTGTTGTGAGCCAACTTATTGAAGTACAATGCGATCCTACTTCTGCAACATTGCGCGCAACAAAAAAAAAAAGAGGTAAAAACAAAAATGCAATCGCGCGATTCCCGCCAATATAAAAATAAAAATAAAAATAAAAATAAAAATAAAAATAAAAATAAAAATGAAAATGAAAATGAAAATGAAAATGAAAATGAAAATGAAAATGAAAATGAAAATGAAAATGAAAATGAAAATAAAAATAAAAATAAAAATAAAAATAAAAATAAAAATAAAAATAAAAATAAAAATAAAAATAAAAATAAAAAATATATATAGCGCCGTGTGTCTGAACCTAAGTCTGAGTCTATTCTCTCTTCCTTTACATCTGATTCCACACCGAACCAAGTAAAACATATTCAATCGACAGAGAAAACTAGAATTGGGATGAAAGTATACCTGGTATGTTAATCAGCTCTCTTTACCAAAGAAGGACACGTAGAATTCCGGGACGGACATTTCTTGGCGATATTTCTTAACGATGTCTTGGATCTTCAGCTTTCGACAAACCGATGGCGGAGAGTACCTAGGAGAACGTAATAATACATTCAATGAAAGTAATAATACGGTTTATGTATATTGCGCGATCTCCATAAATGCGCTTTACAATGAAATATTTACATAATAATTAAAATTATAACATAAAATAAAATATATTTTCGTAATCTAATACAGTTGAACCTCCGGTTGCGACCACTCTTGTAAGCGACCACCTCTCGTATGTGACCAGTTTTCTATAACCGGTTCTGCGGAGTCGAATCACTCAGTTAGCATCACTTTCGTTAGCGACTACTATGCGAGGGAAATCCATTCCAGTCTGGGCGCACAAACACCCTGCGCCATAAGACTTTGTAAAAACGATGTCAAGGTTGCTGAAGGTGCTATGCAGGTCCAAAACTATTAGTTATATATTAGTAACACTAAATAATTATAATGAAATGATATTTTTAAATGATTAAAATCATTCCAAAGATTGGAAAGTTTCAATATAATTAAAAACAACCGTTATTCTTTACGAAATAAGTGCATCACTGACTGATCAAAAAACCAATAGTAGACTGATTCGGTGTTTTTGCAAGGCTTTTAAACCTGGGTTAAAAAAGAAACGCAAAGAGTATTTGTGACCGATTTATGGAATCAGTCTAACCATTGCTTGGTATCAATCAGCTGTTAAAATCCCTGGACTCTCTTCATATGCCATCGACTGAGGGGCAAAACTGTACTCCATGTGCTATTAAGCAGAGTATTCTATTGAAAAGGTGAATTACCTTAGAAATTTGAAACAAAAAGCAAAAAAAAATTAAATTAGAAACGCTAAAAGTGAATAGAGTAGTTTACATTTGTTGTCTGGAAGAGTTGTCACTGCTTTCTGACAGTCCATCATTAGAGTTCTTTCCAAAGCTCCAAATGTCAGAAATTTTAACTGCGTTGTCAGACTTGGCAGTCGTGACATGAAATTTGCTTGATAGTGACGTCATTTCCGGTCTCGAAAAGGAATTTTTCTCAGCTTTAATTTCTAATTTTAATTTAATTTCTAATTTAATTTCTAATTTAATTTCTAATTTAATTTCTAATTTAATTTCTAATTTAATTTCTAATTTAATTTCTAATTTAATTTCTAATTTAATTTCTAATTTAATTTCTAATTTAATTTCTAATTTAATTTCTAATTTCATTTCTAATTTAATTTCTAATTTTTCTAATTTTTTTTAAATTAAAATTACATTTAATTACGTACTTTCCTTTGCTTATTCCTACTCTTTTTTGGTTGTTCTTGTTGAATTCTTATTACGAGATCCACTCGAGGGGGAAAGAAAATGTAAAATCTGAGGCCACAAAACTTCGCGACCAAAACACGCCAACAAATTCTGCGGTTTTAGACTCCTGGAGCCCGTTTCTCGAAAGCCCCGAAAGCTTATCGGACCCAAAAAGGGTTTCTTTCAAAATCTATATCTTCAAAACAAAGTAGTTTACAGACATGAAACTTTGCATGAAGGGAAAGTTTGTTCATATTAAAAACATGTCAAAAGAACAGCTTTGTAGAGTAAGTGTCTCAGATTTCTGGGATGTCTTTTCGGGCCCGAAATGTTTACGGGGCTTTCGAGAAACAACCACACGGGAGAAATGAAAGGATGTAGTGGCACATGGCCTCTCTGAAATACGAGCATACAAATACAGCCACAAACTTACGAGTCAATCTCGAGTCTTCTTCTCTGTGCAATATTCATAGCCGTCTGACGTACCATAGTACCCAGGGCACGACGGCTAACCACCATCCCGTCCACTAGCGGCCCAGCTATGGAAGATCTGGGAACGAAATGTGAATATTCTGTTGATATGTACAACAATGGAGATGACGATGATACTGACCAGGGGGATTATCTATGATAGTGATGATAGTGATGAATGATGATGACGATGATACTGACCAGGGGGATTATCTATGATAGTGATGATAGTGATGAATGATGATGACGATGATACTGACCAGGGGGATTATCTATGATAGTGATGATAGTGATGAATGATGATGACGATGATACTGACCAGGGGGATTATCTATGATAGTGATGAATGATGATGACGATGATACTGACCAGGGGGATTATCTATGATAGTGATGATAGTGATGAATGATGATGACGATGATACTGACCAGGGGGATTATCTATGATAGTGATGATAGTGATGAATGATGATGACGATGATACTGACCAGGGGGATTATCTATGATAGTGATGATAGTGATGAATGATGATGACGATGATACTGACCAGGGGGATTATCTATGATAGTGATGATAGTGATGAATGATGATGACGATGATACTGACCAGGGGGATTATCTATGATAGTGATGATAGTGATGAATGATGATGACGATGATACTGACCAGGGGGATTATCTATGATAGTGATGATAGTGATGAATGATGATGACGATGATACTGACCAGGGGGATTATCTATGATAGTGATGATAGTGATGAATGATGATGACGATGATAGTAACGATTATAGTAATAATCACTGAATAAGTTACAGCTTCTGATGATGATGATGATGGTGGGGGCGATATGGTCGTAAATCATTCTCGTACCCAGACCCTTCTCAAATCGTGAAACTTCTCAAAACCTCTGCCACCCAGGGTAAGTTCTCGCTGATGCTCGCCTTCGATTTTTCTTTAGAAAGCTGAGAAGAGTCTGGGTACGAGAATGGTCGTAAATACGATAGCATTGGTGATAATGGTGATATTGTGATGATGATGATGATGGGGGCGATATGGTCGTAAATACGATAGCATTGGTGATAATGGTGATATTGTGATGATGATGATGATGGGGGCGATATGGTCGTAAATACGATAGCATTGATGATAATGGTGATATTGTGATGATGATGATGATGATGATGGGGGCGATATGGTCGTAAATACGATAGCATTGGTGATAATGGTGATATTGTGATGATGATGATGGGGGCGATATGGTCGTAAATACGCCAGCACTGGTGATATTGTGATGATGATGATAATAAAGACAATAACAGTGATGATTTGTTACTCACTTGATCGTAGATCTGATGTGTACACACGACACTGCCCGTTGTATAATATATGTATAAAGATTACCACTGTATCCTTGCCAACCAGCCCCCCATGGGTACCCCCCTGCGTTCCATTGCCACCAAAATCCATCTCGGCTAATAAATCATCGATGGGGAAACACGAATGATCAGGGAAATGTTCCAACCAAGCGACAATCACGCTGGTCTCAGATGATGTGTTGTGAGCATTGGGTTTAGCTGCGGGCTTCCTGTGTTGAAATCGTAAACAAAATATGGCATTTAGAAACAGCCAGAAACTCAGTGTGACATCGTATTTAGTGAGAACCGAGGGAGGAAGATCAGCCAGTATATAACGTCGTCTGTTTTAGAGTCGTTTTCGTATGAGTGGGAAACCTACGGTACGGTCACGGTACGGGATCGAAGACATTCTATTCAACCAATCACAGAGTATGCACTGGTAAAATACCACGCTCATCCTCTTCCCAGTCTCCTGCTCCTCCTCTCCCCAGTCTCCTCCTCATCCTCTCCCCAGTCTCCTCCTTATCCTCTCCCCAGTCTCCTGCTTATCCTCTCCCCAGTCTCCTGCTCATCCTCTCCCCAGTCTCCTGCTCATCCTCTCCCCAGTCTCCTCCTCATCGTCTCCCCAGTCTCCTCCTCATCCTCTCCCCAGTCTCCTGCTTATCCTCTCCCCAGTCTCCTGCTCATCTTCTCCCCAGTCTCCTGCTCATCGTCTCCCCAGTCTCCTCCTCATCCTCTCCCCAGTCTCCTCCTCATCCTCTCCCGTCTCCTCCTCATCCTCTCCCCAGTCTCCTCCTCATCCTCTCCCCAGTCTCCTCCTCATCCTCTCCCCAGTCTCCTCCTCATCTTCTCCCGTCTCCTGCTCCTCCTCTCCCCAGTCTCCTGCTCATCCTCTCCCCAGTCTCCTCCTCATCTTCTCCCCAGTCTCCTCCTCTCCCCAGTCTCCTACTCTTTTCCCTGCCACCTACCCGACAGTCAGTTACGTAGGCTCAATGTGAGTCCCCCTACGTCTATTGCTATTCACTACATACCCTACATCACCAGAGGAATCAGGGAATCTGCTTCGACTACCAAATGCTGCGAAGCCATCAGACGCCTGTCTCATCAAAGGCAGCCTCAATTCCATGCTGCTTGTGCTGCTGCTCTTGATCTCGAGGCTGCCCATGCTCCCTGACCGCGCACGCAACCGAACGTCCTTCGGCGTCTCGTCGACTTCTTCGTTGTCTTCATCGGAGGTTGATTCGCCTTTGACGATCATCTTACGAAAGCGTTGGTACTGAGGGAGTAACGCAGGGACGACGAAGGCGATCTCTCCACTGATGTCGGCATAGTAGAGAATCTGGTTCAAATCCTTGTCAAAACTCTTGGCAGAAGTCGTAAGTTTGGCTTTAGAACCTTCAGTAGAATCACGCTGGGCTGCAGATGACCTTTGCGTGACAGAATCACTTTGCGTCACGGAATCACCAGAGTCATCTCGATATCCAGAATCAACTTGCGTGACGGAGTCGACTTCCGTGACAGAGTCACTTATTGCGACAGCGTCACCTTGCGTGACCGAGTCATCTTTCATGACAGTGTCACCTTGCGTGACCGAGCCATCTTTCGTGACAGAGTCAGATTGCGTGACAGAGTCAGATTGCGTGACAGTGCCAGATTGCGTGACAATATCAGATTGCGTGACAGTGTCAGATTGCATGACATCGTCATCCAGGCTTTCTTTGTGTATGTGAGTAAGGAAACGGTCACGCACGAACCAGTTTTCTTCGTCTGAGCTCGGTGTGATGTCTCCATCGCGTCCCATGGTCGATGTACTGCTAGTAATAGTAGACATGCTACTTGCAAGCATCGACTTGCCTCTCACTTTCTTAACCGTAGTTTTAGTCTCTTCTGCATGCTCGTCTGGTTTCCAGGCCTTATGCACGTCCCCAGTCCAACCTGGGTGTGTTTCAGAGTCGACAGGCCAACCAAGCGAGAGCAGAAACTCGATAAACAGTTGACTGTGTTTGCAAGAATTTATCTGTAAATAACAAGATCGAGGGATAGTCACAAGTAGGAACGAAAAAGGGAACACTTGTTTTTCCATTCCTTGCATTCAGTAATTATTTCTCTTTTCTTTTCCTTCCTTTGCTCTTTCATTCGTAGTTCTTTCTTCCTTCTTTTTTTTTCCATCATTCATACATTAGTTTATTTTGTACCAGAATTTGTTCAACTTATTTTCCTATTTTCTTTCTTTCGTTCACTACTTATTTATTCATTCCTTCATTCTTAATTGTTAGTAGTTCACTTCATCTCATTTGCTTTTTCCTTCCATCACACTTCCTTTTCTCTTTCTTTAAATTCAGTCACTTTTCGTTTCCTCTTTTTCTATTTCTCATTTTTCTTCCTTCCCTTCCTTCCTTCCTTTCTTCCTTCCTTCCTTTCACATCTCACCTCGTTCTCTATAATCTGGTCTGCCTCGTGTTGTCCAGACTTGACATAGAACACAAACACTGTGTCTTGGTTTCTGGTAGGTAACGTGTCCAAATCCTCTAAAGCCGCTCTGAAGCCTGCACGAGTGGAGTTTAGTGCAATGAGGGACGCATCTTCAGACGAATTCTCAGGATTACCCTGACACAATAATAACGAAGAATTATTGAGAAATAGAGAGTATATATTGTTGTGTTTTAACGTACTATTTGTTCGAAAAGTGTTATAAAGATACCCATAAAGTTCTTCTGTGAGTTAGCCCTAGAAAGAAAGGAGAAAGAGACAACATCTCTGACCCCGATGGGATTCGAACCCACGACCCTCGGAACTGATCAACGATGCTCTCCCAGCTGAGTTACATGGCCAGACCGGAAGTAGGCCAGACCGGAAGTAGGCCAGACCGGAAGTAGGCCAGACCGGAAGTAGGCCAAACCGGAAGTAGGCCAAACCGGAAGTAGGCCTACTTGGTCGACGTATTTCTTACCTTCAATGCCTCCACACTTAGAAGTCCAAGATGCGATAAGAATAAACGAGACGCGCGGAAACTCTCACATGGCCTGGAAACCAATAGAAAATATACTAGTGAGAAAACGAGACTGTCGTTAGGCCGGCAGTTAGAGCCGTTAAATAGTATGTCTTACGTAAAGGAATCGTTTAGCGCAGAAGGGAAAAGGGAAAAAATAGGACAATGGTTCTTACTCGAGTGGTATGCTTTCAGTATCGCCACTAGGGAAGCGTAGTTGCGCCTTCTCACGATCAACTCGGTTCTGTTCCACAGCTTCATGTTCAGCCTGTATAAAATGAAATACGACTATTGATCAATAATAACACAACGTATGCGGTCACGCAATCACACCACAATCATACACAAACAACAATCACGTAACGCAATCATGTCACACAGAGCAATCATACCATGTCACACAATCACGTAACTCAATCATACCATTTCACACAACAATCACGTAACGCAATCTCACATGTCACACAACAATCACACCATGTCACACAGCAATCACGTAACACAATCATACCACGTTAAACAACAATCACGTAACACAATCATACGACGCTAAACAACAATCACGTAACGCAATCATACCATGTCACACAACAATCACGTAACGCAATCATACCATGTCACACAATCACGTAACGCAATCATACCATTTCACACAATCACGTAACGCTTCATGTCACTGTGCATCAATCATACCGTGTCACACAATCACGTGACATCATACCATACAGTCACGTAACACTAGGTCACACGCCTCGTGCGATTACGCCGTCTCTCGTGCTTAGCAGCCTCTCGCGTGCATCCATAACTCGATGGACGCACGTTGAGCGTTGATCATTCCTTCATAGAAGACAAAGAATACAATATATGCCAACCTGTTTTTGCATCAGGGTTCTCATGTGGTCCTGTACTTCACTCAGCTTGTTATCCAGAATGTCGTCCAGTTCTGGAATACTACGATCCCTATAGATAACAACAATGACAATTATCCACAAAGCTAGCTCTACATTGCTAAATGGAATTGGGAGTGAAGTTCAGAGGAGATAGAGAAGGAGGTGAAAGGAGAGGAGGAGAGAGATAAGCGGGGTGAATTATGAAATAGGGGAAAGGGAGGGGAGAACAGGTCAGGTGCACGCAATAACATTTCATTTCCCTCTTCTTTCTTTGGTCAGTCATTCCAGATAACTAGCTGTAAGGACATTTCCTTTACAAGCGATATGCGCCTGTGGTGTTCATGGATTCGCACGTATGCATTGGGGAGCTATTAGCTATACAGGGACGTGTCCGAAAACAGAGTATTTGGTATGGAACAGGGTCTCAAAATTAGTCATTAGAATGACTCACCAAAGAAAAAAGAAGAGGGAAAAGAAATGGAATGCATTCGCCTGACCTGTTCTCCCATCCCCTTCCCCCAACTTCTTAACAGGGTCAGGATTTCCGCCGAGAGCTCAGACGTCCCTACCCAGCATTTCATGAAGTATTCCCTGTGACTTAACTATAACCTCCTACATAGCATACGGTATGATCTACTTACGCATTGGTCAGCGCTACTGTGTCTACTGAGGCAGGGAAGTATCTATGTACAACAGGTTTTGGTGCCGAAGGACGGTCGAGATGAGGCATGGGACGACCAGGATCAGTAAGATGAGCTTCAATTAAATCCTAAAAACAAACGTTACATGACATGTTAGCAGGGTTCTCAGCCAGCAACCGGTAGAACATCACCGGTCAGGCGAAAGTAGCCGTCTGTTCAAGCTATGAGCATTTGTGTGACAGTCAGCTTCTACGTAAATGGGAATGTAGACAGTCTCTACCCAACGGTTGGACAGTTGGCAAGATATTAGGAATATACCTAGAATGCTGTGCTAGGGATTCTGTTTAGTACCAGCTCACAAAACACTATGTAAAGAGGGGGTAGGAGGGGAAGAAGAGGGAGGAGGACAACAGATCCTGCTTAGGAAAGGAATGATGGTCGTCTGCGATACTTCATCTGTTAAAAAATGTTCTTTTCGGTAATTGGGTTACCTGTGGTTGAGATTGATCTAGAGGGACTAAGTCGAAGAAGAGTGACGTACTTAGATTGTTTTGGAATTGTGTTATTTCATGTTATATTTACTCTACTTACGTGTTTCTTCCTGGAAAACTGCCTGAGTTCCATGGTCCAGACATGCCGTCCTGTTGGTGCGCGGATGATGGACGTGATGGTGGGAAGGGAATCTGATGAAATGTTCAGCTCATTTGTGAAGTGCACAACAATTAAATGACCCTTATATAGTTTCAGACTAAGTGATTGCTTGGAAGAAGCAACAATTACAGTGACTGATAGTGATATTAAATGGAAGATGATCGGTTAGGAAAGGTGGTCACTTAAGGAAGATATAGTCAATCAGAAAGGTTGGCATTTATAATTGCTCCCAGAAAGAATTACAGTTCAAGCCTACAGCCAGTCTCGTTATTAAAAAAAAAAAAAAAAACTCTCGTTATTACATATACGGACACCCTTGGATTTGTTGTACGTGTCCGTAATAACAACAGTTTGCAGTACGAAGAGTTGTTTTTCTTAACGTATTTGTAACTTTAATTGGCCAAGAATCCAGCCTTTGTCCGTAATAGTGGGGTGTCCACAAGGCTACATGTAGGGTTAACTGTATGTGAGTTACTGGCATAATCTCAAGCACTACTTGCCCATCCATTCATTCCTTAGTATCAAATGTTTACCTTTGGTTTCTAACGAGTCTTCTAAAACCCCAAGAATGACAGCATTGTCTCTGATCACAAAGTACCGGAAATGACCATCGTTCTACAAACAAATGTACATGACAGTGATTATCATTATCACTCCCATTAATGCCATATAATTATTTTGCAACGTTGACGATAATGACGATAATTATAATGATTTATGAGTTGATGGTGAT
Organism: Actinostola sp. cb2023; assembly: GCA_033675265.1. Classification (NCBI taxonomy): domain Eukaryota; kingdom Metazoa; phylum Cnidaria; class Anthozoa; order Actiniaria; family Actinostolidae; genus Actinostola; species Actinostola sp. cb2023. The sequence goes on along the minus strand of JAUJYZ010000084.1, from coordinate 428,407 downwards.
GATGATGATGATGCCGATGGTATATAGTATTATAAGATATTGGCACTGAAGTTTCTCATGATGTTAGGAAATGTAGTGATACCAAAGTTGAGGTATGCGGGTAGTGATTACGATAATGATGATGATGATAAGTTGGCGATGATGACGCTGATGATAATACCAGGGTAAAGCTGTTGGCTTTCTCATGATGTTATGAGATAGTACAAAGTTGAGGGCAGTAGTGAGTATGATCATGATGATGATGATGATGATAATCATAGTGATGATGTTGATGACGCTGATAGTAGTACCAGGGTAAAGATGTTGGCGTCTCATGTTATGAGATAGTGATAATAAAGTTGAGGCATGCGCTAGTGACCATGATAATGATGATAATAATAATAATAATAATGATGATGATGATAATCATAGTGATGATGATGATGATGCTGATGGTAGAACCAGGGTAAAGATGTTGGCATTTCTCATGATGTTATGAGACAGTGATGAGAAAGTTGGAGAGGCATATGCTAGTGACCATGATAATGATGATGATGATAATCATAGTGATGATAATGATGATGATGATAATCATAGTGATGATAATGATGATGATGATAATCATAGTGATAATAATGATGATGATGATAATCATAGTGATGATGACAGTGACGTCTACCTTTGTTAATCCTTTATTTGTTCTGGAATATTCCAGCAACGATTCTTCGTTAAGTAAAGACGACTGGGCAGCTGGTCCACATGGCGAAGGAAAAGCACCCTGAAAGATAAACAGCAACATGAGAGTTCATATGGGAGGGGGAGCTTATTGGAGGGGGAAGGGCATCATCGGGAATCCAGGGGTATATTCTGTCGCTCGTTTCTCACTCCCAGAGAAATACCCCTGGGAACGAAGTCTGTTGGAACTTGTTCCGTAAGTCAAAATTCATCTTGTTTCTGATTGGTCGACCTGGGAAGATCGACCAATCAGTATCAAGTATATTCGACTGCTTTGTTGGACAGCTGCCATATTGAATTTTGACTACCAGAACAAGTTCCAACAGACTTCGTTCACAGGGGTAATTCTTCTGGGAGAGAGAAACTAGTGACAGAATATACCCCTGGGTTTCCGGCTGATTGGGGGAGGGGTTTTTAATAGAGATATCATAGTACTTGTATTAGAGTAACCACTTACCAAATGTTCCATAATACATGTCAAAAGACCTTCTGCTGCTTGACGTACTCGAAACGACACAGGCTTCAGTTCTTTATCGCCTGTGAGAAAAATACAATTGAATAGCAAAGGGATCCCAAGACAAGCACACCACAGAGATCCCAAACCATGAACACCACAGGGATCCCAAACCACACACATCACAGGGATCCCAAACCATGAACACCACAGGGATCCCAAGACAAGCACACCACAGGGATCCCAAACCATGAACACCACAGGGATCCCAAGACAAGCACACCACAGGGATCCCAAACCATGAACACCACAGGGATCCCAAGACAAGCACACCACAGGGATCCCAAACCATGAACACCACAGGGATCCCAAGACAAGCACACACATCACAGGGATCCCAAACCATGAACACCACAGGGATCCCAAGACAAGCACACCACAGGGATCCCAAACCATGAACACCACAGGGATCCCAAGACAAGCAACACCACAGGGATCCCAAACCAAGCACACCACAGGGATCCCAAACCACCCACACCACAGGGATCCCAAACCACCCACATCACAGGGATCCCAAACCATCCACACCACAGGGATCCCAAACCATGAACACCACAGGGATCCCAAGACCACCCACACACAGGGATCCCAAACCACCCACACCACAGGGATCCCAAACCACCCACACCACAGGGATCCCAAACCACCCACACCACAGGGATCCCAAACCACCCACATCACAGGGATCCCAAACCATGAACACCACAGGGATCCCAAACCACCCACACCACAGGGATCCCAAACCACCCACACCACAGGGATCCCTAACCACCCACACCACAGGGATCCCAAACCATGAACACCACAGGGATCCCAAGACAAGCACACCACAGGGATCCCCAGCCACCCATTTTGTACAGACAGGGATCCCAAATTTCATGAACACCACAGGGATCCATTTCATTCATTCATCCACATTCATTCATCCCATTCCATTCATTCGAACAGACACTATCACTGTGATTTTATTTTTCCATTCCTTTTATTTCGGTTTATTTTTCCAATACCTTTTGAGAATAAATTCAGGACATTTTTTTGAGTTTGGGTAAGGTTATATCACTTCGACCAAAAGGACCTAAACAATGAACAGGAATCTATAGTAGAAATATATTGTGTTACTTTCTATAATCACAATAGAGTACTGAAGTGTGACGTCACGAAACATTTGGGCTTTTTATAAATTTTTGGTTCCATATCACATCGACCAAAAGGACCTTCAAACAATAGAACAACAAATCTATAGTAGAAATATATTGTGTTAACAAATTACTGTCGGCTCCGTTCTATTATGTTTCTAATATATAATTTCACCGGCCATATCTTGATATTTAACTTTCTATAGAGAATTGAGTGATGACATCATGATAAAAATACTGGAAATTTTCGCTTTAAAAAATTTTTTATGACGAACTTTAGTACTCTAGAAATTACAGTGATTTGTGAGGGGACTGGCCATATATCACCCGATATGTAACTGATTGCTCTCAAATTTGGCATGTAAGCTTCTTTCTTGATGTTTTTTTTTTCGAAATTGGGGATCTAAAGTTGATAAAGCGGAAAAAAACATTTTTTTGTGATGTCACACTTCGGTATTATATTGTTTGAAGGTCCTTTTGGTTGATGTGATATAACCTTTACCTTAGCATTTTGTGTAATCAGCATATTATTATTGTCATTAATATTATCCTAATAGTCATTGCCTTACTGTTCTCGCATCCTTTGACTTGCTCCCAGAAATCCCAAGTTCCACCACCTCCATGACGGCTTGAAGGTAGTCCTACCAGAATGATAAATATCAGTAGTATTAATATTCATGAATACTGAATCTCTCGATTCTGATTGGCTAAGAGCAGTGCAATACTGTAGTGCAATTACAAGGTCGGTAGGTAAATAGCCAACAGGGGTGGGTCCAGAGGGGGGGGGGGGGGGGGGGGGGGACATTGGTTTATGTAAGCCAATTTTATGTAAAAAAAATGTGGCAAAAAAGGTATTCGGATTTCCAAAAGGGGGGTGTACGCCTCCTTTGCCCCACCTTAAATCCGCCCATGGCCTGCGTAGCCAGACTCTAGAGGAAGGGAAGGGATTGGGAGGAAGTGTGGGACAGGAAGGGGAAATGGAGGCAGACTGGAGAGGAGGTTACACAGGCTAGTAATTAAGGTAATTGCAGTCCGGCATTACCTCATCATCCAATAGTCGAGGATGTGCCATCACCCACGTCTTGATACAGTGAAATGCTGCTACTATCATGGAATGGAGGTCACGTGAATGGTGGGTGGCTGGTTTATTGGCCTGGTACGACACATAGTCACACAGCCAATGGATCGTGGTCTTGGACTCGGTCTGGTCTGAATACAATGGAATAAATAATGAAATGTATAAAGTAAAGTAAAGGACTTTATTTAACGTCCCTAGCTCTAATAGCCATTACTAATAAACTTGAGGCAACAGTGATACTTTACCCGTGGGGACGGGTATTTAAAACTGCACTGAGCTACATGTATAATCTCGTGCCCGCTCTTCTCACCATTTTGAAAATAGCGAGAAGAGAGGGCTCTGGGGAGGAGGTTGTGAAATACATTCTCTGATAATGAGTACAGCTGAGTATAAAAGCAAAAATGATGCATGGATGAATGATGGATGGATGAATGAATGGATGGATGAATGAATGAATGGATGGATGAATGGATGAATGAATGGATGAATGTCCAGATAGATGAATGAATGAATGGATGGATGAATGGATAAATGAATGGATAAATGGATGGATGAATGCATGAATGAATGATGGATGAATGGATGAATGGATGAAGGATGGATGGATGGATGAATGGATGGATGAATGGACAAATGGATGGATGAATGGATGGATGAATGGACAAATGGATGGATGAATGGATGGATGAATGGACAAATGGATGGATGAATGGATGGATGAAGGGATAAATGGATGGATGAATGGATGGATGAATGAATGGATGGATGAATGAATGGATGAATGAATGAATGGATGATCTGATTGAATGGATGATGATGGATGAATGAATGAATGAATGGATGGATGAATGAATGAATGGATGGATGAATGAATGGATGGATGAATGAATGGATGAATGATTGAATGGATGGATGAATGGATGAATGAATGGATGAATGTCCAGATAGATGAATGAATGAATGGATGGATGAATGGATAAATGAATGGATAAATGGATGGATGAATGCATGAATGAATGCATGGATGAAAGGATGAATGGATGGATGAATGGATGGATGAATGGACAAATGGATGGATGAATGGATGGATGAATGGACAAATGGATGGATGAATGGATGGATGAATGGACAAATGGATGGATGAATGGATGGATGAAGGGATAAATGGATGGATGAATGGATGGATGAATGAGGAAAGAAGGAAAGAACAAATAATGCATTAAATCATCTCACCAAGGTAGTCCATGCTCAGCTGAGCCAAACTAGACAACACTTCAAATGCAGCGAGGGTAACATGTAGATCAGGCTTCCATTTACTGCTTCTCGTCACGACCAGTTTGTTGCACAATAAGCGAGTGATTTGTATGAACAGACCACACACAGTAGTAGGATCTGTGGAGAAAAATATGTCAAGTAGAACCAGGCTCTAGTTAAGGTCACTTCTCCATAGTCACTGGTCACAGTTTCTCGCAGACCATGCCATACACACATGTACATGTATCTATTACTGTAATCATGCAAGCACTGACCAATACAATGACTGGTCAAATATCTATATAAATATACATTACAGAGAACCTGTATAGAATGTCCACCTCATGTATAACGACCAGACTTTCTCATTGTAGACAACGATCCATTTAACAAATCGAACATGGTTTTCCATTGTCTTATCGACAACGGATGACGTCATAAAATGTTCAAAACTGAAGTGGAACAATGAGCATAGCGATAAGAGTACAGACAATGAAAACCTTGAAATGACGTCATTTGATTTTTAAACAACATTTTCAGGAAAATCCAATTTGAAAGAAACTCTGATTCAAGCATGTGCTGGCTCGGTGTGCGAAAAAAACGTCATCCTATGCATCTCTCCTCTTATCGACAATGGCTCTTATCCAATCAGCACGCGAGAAATTTGACAAGTGTTGTAAAAACTTATATTTATTGAACCTCTAAAGGGCCTTTTATCGGTGATTTTATCGGCGATTTTATAAATCGCCACAAAGTTGTTGCATGTACAAATCGTATCTATAAACTGTAATCATGCACAGCGGCATGACCAATAAGCGGCGATAAAATTGCAGCCAAATCGTGCAATTTCGAACATGCTCGAAATGTTTATAGACACTGGCCATGCACCTCTGTATAAGTTGCGACTCGATCCATACTTATATTTATTGAACCTCTATAGAGGGACCACCTCCCTACAACGACCAGTCAAAAATCTAGCCTGAGTATCTGAGGTCTTCTGGGAAGAAAAGCCTGATACTCAGGCTATCAAAAATCTATCTACATATTCATGTACCCATTTGAACAGACTGTTGACTGGTGATATATTTTTTATGACAGGAACAGGATGAAGGACAACTGTACATTCGACAACTCAATGAGGGTTTATCATGTAATTTCAAAACTCATAGGACAAAATATTAGTATCATATCATAGCTGGAAAGAGCGCGTTGAAATTAGTAAAAATCTGAAGTTTGGAAAAGATCGCTTCACAAATTGCGAAGATATGAATTTTCAAAAATCGAAATTTTATATGAAAACCTTTGGAAATTTACGCTTGGAGCAAATCTTTCCTCCAACAAAGGTTTTCATATAAAATTTCGATTTTTGAAAATTCAAGTCTTCGCAATTTGTGAAGCGATCTTTTCCAAACTTCACATTTTTACTAATTTCAACGAGCTCTTTCCAGCTATGATAATCATTTTTTTGTCCTATGAATTTTGAAATTACATGATAAACCCTCATTAAATGTACAAGTAGATTCTCACCATAAGATTCATGTGAAACCTTGGAAAAGGAGAGGTTACCCTCTGTCTCATCCATAAAAGAAAAACTCCCGGTATCTGATACCATACTGCTACCTCCTGTACTTGCACGATTTCTGTTGTGGGCAGGAATTGCCCAGCTAGTTGGTTCTTTATCTTCTTGGTAGTGAATAACGGGCTGTGTTATGCCCATAGAATGAGCTATCTCTGTATCTTGAACAAGGAGGGAGATACCTGAACACATATAGTAGTATTAGTGTACATTTTGTATGCATAGAAGAATGAATGGCTGGGTGAATAGAGGATGGAAAGAAAGAATGAATCACATTGATAAAAACTATGTTTGAAATAAAGAAAGAAAGAAAGAAAGGAAAGAAAGAAAGAAAGAAAGAAAGAAAGAGAGAAAGGAAAGAAAGAAAGAAAGAGAGAAAGGAAAGAAAGAAAGAAAGAGAGAAAGGAAAGAAAGAAAGAAAGAGAAAAAGAAAGAAAGAAAGAAAGAAAGGAAAGAAAGAAAGAAAGGAAAGCAGGAAAGAAGGAAAGAAAGAAAGAAAGCAAAGAAGGAAAGAAAGAAAGAAAGAAAGAAAGGAAAGAAAGAAAGAAAGAAAGAAAGAAAGAAAGAAAAAGAAAAGAAAGAAAGAAAGAAAGAAAGAAAGAAAGAAAGAAAGAAAGAAAGAAAGAAAGAAAGAAAGAAAGAAAGAAAGAAAGAAAGAAAGAAAGAAAGAAAGAAAGAAAGAAAGAAAGAAAGAAAGAAAGAAAGAAAGAAAAGAAAAAAGAAAGAAAGAAAGAAAGAAAGAAAGGAAAGAGAAAACGAAAGAAAAAAGGAATGAAATATGATGATAAACATCTTTATAAAATGAATGAATGAAAGAAAACAAACACCAAAAATGAACGATAGAAAGAAAGAGAATGAAAGAGAGATATATAAAGTAAGAAAGAAGAAAGCACTAGGATGGATGGATGGTTGGACAAATGGATGGATAACCAGGTATAAAAAGAAGGAAGAAGGAAGGAAGGCATGAGGAAGGAATGAAGGATTATGCAACGTGGACAATTTTGACTATCTTTAATATATTTCCATCCCTGCATCTTGGCTTCAATGATTCATGACTTTCAACCGAGAATGATTATGCAATCAAGTGTATAATAATCAATGTCCAACACAAGGGGCACTTTAAAGGTAGTCACCCAAGTTGCTCTCATTGCACACCAATGTAACTACGTGTATCTACCTCCAAGAAGGATTTGTACATTGTAAGAGTCTGATTCAACTTGAAGGGCATCCAGTAAAAGTCTTGTTATTCTGGGCTTTAGTGACAGGAAAGTCAAAGGCGTGGCCTGGGTGGGCGTGGCATCACATGGCGGCTGTCTCTTCTTTTGATAACCAGCTGTTATATCTGTCGTGGAAATTTACAGACCATATCAGCTTGGGGGCAGATCCAGTAATTTTTGAGAGGGGGAGTTCCAAACGTATATACTAAGCAAAACCTGTTGGACCTTTTCACAACCAATCAATTCAACCTCAGGTATGGCAGGGGGGGGGGGGGGGGGGGGGTGTTCCCGACCCCATAACCCCCCTCCCCTCCCCTCGGATTTGGATTTGAATTACAAAATACACTAACCTTGGATTGGGAGTGACTGGAAATGAAGAGGAAGACACAACATTGAGACAAGGAGGTGGATGGCTGCTCTGCGTAGTTCAGTAACATACACTGGACATCTGAAATGACAGAGAAAGTGTCACAGTTTACATGGACGGTTCTGTGCAAGAACAGTGTAGTGACTTGTGATCAGTGTCTAAATTATCCTTTATTAGGACCTCAAAGGGGAGTTACATTTGATTACTCTGCTTCGCACCCAGTTTTAGTTTTGTCACACTACAGCCCATTGACTTCTCGCAAGTCAAGAGAGCACATTATGTTATTGTGATGTGACTAAAGGTGTAAACACACGATGCAACATCGCATGTACATGTATTGATATTATCGGCAATTGCATGATTTCAGTGTGAGTCCACCTCTGAAATTTGCTGTGAATGATGTTGCAAAAGTAGGACATACTTCAATACTAAGGTTGATTGACTATATTTGCAGATGTAGATAGATACACGCTGCAATCACATTGCTAGCAATGTCGCACCGTGTATCTGCACCTTAAAACTGGCTGTAAAGGGGACATACGGCCCAGCCACACAATGCTACTTCTCTTACAACGTTGTGCACACCAAGTTTTTTTCGGGGTGTCACACGATGCAATGTTGCGCACAACAGTTGCAGAAGTAGAACTCGATCCTACTTCTGCAACTGTTGCGCGCAACGTTGCAAGAAAAGTTGCACTGACAGTGTGTCCAGGCCTTTTAAGTGTTAAAAAGTGTTGATTTGATCAGAGATCACTTTAATGGTCGTGCAAAACAAAAACAAGAATTACGATTTGCATTAATTACGAGCCACCTACAATACTGATATTGTAGAACTTTGCAATATTGCATTCCTGTGTTTGCCTGATACTGACAGTACATGTATGTAGTTGCCATATTGCATTCATGTGTTAGGCTGATAGTGTAATATTGCATTCATGTGTTAGGCTGATAGTGATACTGCCGTCGCAATATTGCATTCATGTGTTAGGCTGATAGTGAGACTGCCGTCGCAATATTGCATTCATGTGTTAGGCTGATAGTGATACTGCCGTCGCAATATTGCATTCATGTGTTAGGCTGATAGTGATACTGCCGTCGCAATATTGCATTCATGTGTTAGGCTGATAGTGATACTGCCGTCACAATATTGCATTCATGTGTTAGGCTTATAGTGAGACTGCCGTCGCAATATTGCATTCATGTGTTAGGCTGATAGTGATACTGCCGTCGCAATATTGCATTCATGTGTTAGGCTGATAGTGATACTGCCGTCGCAATATTGCATTCATGTGTTAGGCTGATAGTGATACTGCCGTCGCAATATTGCATTCATGTGTTAGGCTGATAGTGATACTGCCGTCGCAATATTGCATTCATGTGTTAGGCTGATAGTGATACTGCCATCGTATTGCAGGTTAGGCTGATAGTGATACTGCCGTCGCAATATTGCATTCATGTGTTAGGCTGATAGTGATACTGCCGTCGCAATATTGCACATAGTGATACTGTACGTGTACAGTACTGCTCAGAATTAAGCGCACTTAAAAATGCGTTTTAATTCCAGTGTTTGGCTGATACAGTGTACGTGTAGTTGCAATAATTGCATTTGTGTGTTTGGCTGATATTGATACTGTATGTGTACAGTACAGTACATGTAGTTGCAATATTGCATTCATGTGTTAGGCTGATAGTGATACTGTACGTGTAGATGCAATATTGCATAATTCCAGTGTTTGGCTGATACAGTGCACGTGTAGTTGCAATATTGCATCCGTGTGTTTGTCTCAGCTAGAGTCTCAGTAATTACCTGAGTAAATTGATTTGCCTTTTAGAGAGAACTATTTCCAAAGCAGCCAAGAGATGCGGTAAAAGTACTTGTACTCCTTGCAGGTCAACGCGCAGTAAATCAGAGGAGTTGAGCAGTATGCTACAGAGAACATGACCGGTGCAGGTCTGGGAAAAAATAAATAAATAAATAAATAAATAAATGAATGAATGAATGAATGAATGAATGAATGAATGAATAAATAAATAATAATAATAATAATAATAACAACAACAACAACAACAACAATCATCATCATCATCATAATAATAATAATAATATTTATGGTCTGTGTGATGCGGACTACAGGTACATGTATGTTGGTTTTACATCGCGTCACTTACAATGTACACCAACGTATTGATGAACACCGCTACTCATCTATTGGGAAGCATCAAAGAGAACTTCATGGACTGACCACAGCCATACCACCCAATTGTTTCTCCATTTTGAAGAAATGTAAAACTAAACTTGACTGTCTCCTGTACGAGATGCTTTTATAAAGCAAAAATCGCCCACATTGAACGTTCAGTCGGACTCTGTTCGGGCTAAACTATTTACTTAATTTATCATTATTTACTTTACTCATCCAACTGTAACAATTCAATCAACCATGAACTGCCTTATATTTTATTTGCTATTCAAATTAAACTCACTTGATAATGACATCGGACGATGTCGAAACGTCGTAATTTCCTTGCGTTTGTCTTTCTTATAAATATAGTTTCTAAGTCGAAACTCATCAATAATAATAATAATAATAATAATAATAATAATAATAATAATAATAATAATAATAATAATAATAATAATAATAATAACAACAACAACAATAATAATCGTAATAATAATAATAGTAATACCGGTAATAGTAATAATAATAATAATAATAATAATAATGATACTTTATAAACAGTTTTAGGAGAATCCTATGACACTTGATGCTCTTACTTATAAATAAGATTTAAAAAATTAAAATGCAAGTTATTGTACAAAGAGTTATGATATAGCTCACTAATACTCCAGTTTCGAGTTGTTTAGACACCGCTGTACTCCTTGACAAAAGACGCATTTGCTCAGGCTTAGCCTCAATTGAGTATAAATTCTGCACAAATACCGATGAGAACGCGAAAAAATGTTGACATTCAACAATAGAAACCATTTTTAATTCCACAGGCTAAGCCTGAGCAAACATGTCTTCTGTCAAGGAGTACAGCGGTGCATACGTAAGCAACTCAAAATTGGAGTATTCACCAATCGTAAGTCAGTGTAAAAGGGTAGTTAATAATATGCAAGATTTCAAGTCGCAGTGGAAATGGCAACAAAAATTGCAGGAAAAATGCCGTAATATAGCGCACAAAAAAATCAACGGATACCGTAATGCAGCGAGCCCCCATGTCCCCCTCTATTATTATTATTATTATTATTATTATTATTATTATTATTAACTTCACACACCTCATCATGTAGTAGACCAGTAGCAACTGCCAGGTAGAATCGGGACAAGTAGACTGGCCGTATTGTCTGCTCTGATCTTGGGCTGCAAAAGATACGGCAGAGAGCACCAAAAGCCTCAGCCTTTCCTGGCTCAAAACTTGACTCATCGGTGAAGTCCCTCTTGAGAAGGCTACTACTGCTCTCAACACTAGAAAATGAAAAGCATGAAATTGAAAACTAAGTGACTGACAGCTTCTCCAGCTCATGTTTTTCTTACGCTTGCTTCTCTCTTGCTCTACAACTATCATTGTGTTACTCTTAACAGTCATTCTCAAAAAGGTTGTCGAGATGAAAAGACTACTACAATACTACAATAAAGTCACGTGATTCATTAATTTTTCAATTTCTGCACGCAGAACTGCGAGTCGATACCAGCGGCATTACATTCATTTCTCACAATGCCGTGTACTTTTGCATCTCAAATTGAAATTCCACGCAAGGAAATTGAAACATAATGAATCACGTGACTTTATTGTAGTATTGTAGTCTTTTCATCTGGACAACCTTTTGGAGAATGACTGTACATTGTATATATGTACCTATTTCAAAAAACGTTGGCATCTGAAATCTGAATCTGTGACATAAAAACACTTGTAGTCACACTATTCGCCAAGGCAGATTTTCGCATAAAGGTCATGGCATATTACAAATATTATATTTACCTGCGTTGGCGAATAGTTTGGCTACGAGTGTTTTTAGGTCACAGATTCAGATTTCAGATTCAGATTTCAGATGCCAATGTTTTTTGAAATAGGTGTATACATTTTGTATGAATTAATACCTTATTTTCCTGGGTGAGCTTGGAGGTTCTTGTACATCAGCTACTGTGTCACAGCATTTATCATATATCTCTCCAATGGCATCATAACTCACTGTCATGTCCAGCTTCGCAAATGCTGCCTCAAACAACCAAGCACCATACAGATCAAGCAGACTGTCAACTGACGGTGCTGCAACGCTACTGGGGAACTTTGAAAACAAAGCCGACGCAGGTGTAGTCATTTCTTTGTCACTTTCTGAAGCACTATCATCCTGTGGTGTGGCACTTGTCATGGTTGTCCCACTACTGTGCCGAGATGGCATGGTCAAAGAGCGCATTCCTAAACCTCTTTGTTCACCGAGACCCAAAGCCAAACCAGTGCTCAGTGTCTTGACCTCGCGTTTCTTAGATCCCGATGGACTTGACCCCTTTTTGGGAGCATAAATTGGGGTGTGTATGACTGGTTGTTCATGGGTGGTGATGATATTCAAAAATGTGTTCACCATGACAGCTATACCTTTCATGGCATGCAGAAAGATCTGCGGGAGACAATCTAGGCAGGAATGAGCAGAGGGGTACGTCACATCTTGGCACGATAGAGCAAACTCCTTGAATTTAGGTGTGTCGCTGATGACGTCCCTGTTGCAGAGGTCGACTGGGTTGCCGATGATGTGAAGTATCCTGAACCAGCTTTGGAGTAGAGTGCTACCATTCATCGTCACAGGGAGAAGGACATCATTTTTCTTTGTCTTCAAAGGAAGAAGTGAAAATGAACTTCCGTAAAGATGTTTGATGACCTTTCTTGTTAGTGCTAAAGACGTGCTGCTCCAGTACACAATCATGGCATTATGATGCCTCCACGACATGCACAGTTCCTGCAAGGTTTTCCACATCGACGGAGGAAGGAAATACTGCATGCTTGCATGGAGCCACACCTCCAATAAACTATGGATTAGAATCTCTCTCAGGTGGTCGCACAGTCCCCCTGGGGAGTAGGGTGGGGATAGGAGTTGTTCATTTATGACAAGCATTAACCGTAGTATAGCATCCCAAATTTCGGCAGAAAGATCACTTTCACTTGATACTACTTTGAAAAATTGCAATACTCTGATACATAATGAAGCTTGAAGGGCCAAGTTGCTTCCATCGTCGACCCTCAACAAGAAGAGATTCTTCAAGTGTTGAAAGATTCGTTTTATGTACCTGACAGGTTGTATGATCAAAGGTGCCGGTATGCCTTGTTTGTGCTCGTCCATAAGCAGCACACTAAGCCAGTCAATATACACATTAACGCACCCCTTAATGACCTCACCATCACTTTCAGTCATTGGGAGCGAGAGACTGTAACAAAATACCTCCATCACCCAATCGATCTCAGCTGATGTCGTAAGCTTATTCCTTTCATCCGAGTTCTGTTCTTGAAGAAGAGTTTTTGCAACTGTATGAGCAATGTCGCGACCAATGGGTTGTGGGAAACTCCCCAGTACGCTCCTATTTCCTTTATCCGCATGGAGGTGATGACGCAGCGACACCCATTCAGAATACATAGTTGACATTTGGTCAGAGTGCTCTGTAATAGTTAGCAAAAATAATAGCCTGCCTTCAGGCTCTCATTTGTATGGTTTTTTTTTGGGGGGGGGGGGGGGGGGGGGGGAGGAGGAGACTCAAAGAGAGCCTGACAGGCAGGCTACAAAAATAATAGTTGAGCTACCAATTATACAACAGCCCGTACAATTATTGATTTAAAAGGAAAAAGCTGACATTGGTTACTGACTGACGCTTGAATAACATGTCTAAATATTTAGAATAATATCCGCGCTAAACACAGAAATCATGAGCATATAAGCTTAAACTTAAAAAGGCTGCATGTAAGCTGAGCGAGTTGACTCAGTTGGTATTTTTTCAGTGGTGCATTTGCAAGCTGGCATTTGCTTCTGATAGATGCTAAAGATACACTATAAAGGGCTACAGATCATCGAGAGATGCCAAGCGCCTTGAGATCAAACGATACGATGTACAACAATTAAGTCTTATTGTACATGTTGCCTTGTTGGTATTTGAAGGTTTCCAAAACTTGACATTTTCACGATTTTTTCAATTAAAGTTTAACACATCCCAAGTTTCGCTCACCTTTCGTCTAAACACAGAGAATAGAACTGCTAAGGTGTTTCTTTGTAACCTAACAAGATCGATTCTTTCGCGAGATCATGAACTTCCCTTCCGCCATATTTGTTTGTTGGGAAGGTTCAGATAACATGTCAGTGGGCTTCCTGTGGTAGCATAAAAGTGGTTGCGGAGTTCCTGTGTAATAACACAGGTAACCCAGTTGAAGATCTAAAAACAAAATGGCGGACGTACTTCAACTTTGAACGCAAAATTTGTCCATGTAAAAAAAGCAAAAATCGGAATTCAACATGGCATTTGTGAAGAGCATTCTTCAAAGGAAATCATCTTTCTACCTTTTGACAGCGTTGAGAGTAGATACAATTTCATTTCGGAGTGGATTTGTCAAGTCTATTTCGACTTCTCCTCACCTTCGCAGTGAAGTTAGAATCATTTCAAACGATGAACTGATGCAGTCAAAGCTCAGTACAACAGCCAAGTCTGGTAAATATAACTTTGCTAAGAACAATTCAGTAGTGAGTATCGCTAAACAAGTCAAACAGTGCATGAAAGGAGAATTGCCTCAACAAGACGTCCTGGATAATTACTGGAGACACAAGAAGGCTGGGAAACTTATCGATGGAGATTTCGTACGAATTCTTGTCCGATTAGCAAAATCTCCCGAAATGAAATTCAAAGGAAACGACCAAAGTATCGACAAGTTTTACGAGGTACTGTTGGAAGACATCAAGATAAACAGGTCTGAACTAAAACCTTTCCAATTGGCAGACGTGTTGTGGTCGCTGGGGAAACTAGGCAACGTTGACCCAGAGTTGTTCGCTCTGTTTGGAAATCTCTTCGAGAATAAGGAAGATTTAAGCGACTTCTCTAATGCCGATTTGGCTATGATTTTATGGGCGCACGGCAAAGCCAACATCCCAGCTCCAGTAGTGTTTAGCTTCATTCAGAAAGAGCTTTTAAGTCGTGGATTTGAAGCTATGACTACAAGAGAGCTCTGCCAAATCGTGTGGTCATTTGCCAGAGTCATGCGAACAAGTGCTAAACTCTTTGCTTCAGTTCGCCAAGCAATCCAGGAACGAGACATAACTAAGTTTAATAACCAAGACATCATTATGCTATTGTGGGCATTTTCCGAAGGGGGCGTGAACGTGAAGCCACTATTTCGATACTTTAAGGTGGAGCTACTTGGCAGCTGCCGACTGGGGGAATATGGGGCAAAGGACCTTTCACTGATACTGTGGTCCTTTGCGAACCAAGGGATCAGAGCTCAGGACTTGTTTGCTGAAATTGAGAGAGAAATCCTAACAAGACCAATAGTAAAGTTTGATGACCAAAGCTTTGTTGTGGTTGCATGGTCTTATGCACACACAGACAACAAAAGCCCAAGACTTTACAGGTTTATTGAAGAAAAGCTAATGATGATGAAGCTCTCTAGCTGGTCTTTGCACAGGCTTGCACGCATCTTGTGGGCTTTTACAAAGTCAGGGTGCTTGAGCTCCAAGCTTCTTCATAGAATCTCCAGCGCTATGTTGACTCATGAATTCAGCGAGCTGTCCCAGAATGGAATGGAAGAGGTTGTCTTTGCATTGCAGTACTGCAAGCTTAAAATACCACCCAAACTAGTGTCAGTTGTGGAAACAGATTTGATAAAAAGAGCAAAGGAAACTCCATAATTCAATGAAGTTCTATTTTATTTATTGTGCAAGTGTCAAATTCATCACTACTACCTTGTTGCATATATTCTCTAATACCTAACCTCTGTATAGACAACGTTTTCAGCTGTTCATTTTACCATAATCCCTTGCAAGCCAAAAACAGTACTACTTAAATGTACGAACGTTCTGACATGTTCACATAAATAAAGCAGTCAACAGCTTTGACGATTTCAAAACTCTCTGTTCTAAAGTTTTTGCAAGGAATTGTGGTTTGGGCACAAAAATGAATTCTGGTAACGTACTGAATAGTACTATTACTAAATAGTGTTATCTCCATTGTTTTCTATTGTTTCATCAGTGCTATTTAGTACTAATTAGTTAGTACTGTTTCAAGGACATATGGTTAGTACTCTAAACATCAAACTAAATAGTACTAAATAGTGTTATCTCCATTGTTTTCTATTGTTTCATCTGCTATTTAGTAGTAATTAGTTAGTACTGTTTCACGGATATATGGTTTCAGTGCACAATAAACTTAAATTGTCATTCCTTTTCACTCGGAACAAGCATCTCAAACAAAGCCTGAGCGAAAAGGAAGAGACTCTCATAATCACTCTGATAAAACCTTCATGGCAGCAGATCAATTGGAACGCTTGCAGTTTGCCCACTTCTTGTCTTTGTCATAGTTGGCTGTAGTAGCACACCAAGAACGATTGTGATCGTTGTATGTGCAGCGATTGTATGTCTTGCCTTGGTAAATGAATGGCAAAAAACAGTATTCTCCTGGCTTTGTAGTCTTCTGGCAATAGACTAATGCCTGGTCTAAAATCAGAATGTGAACAGTCAACATATGACAACAGTATGATAGAATCCCGATAACACGAAAATTAATTCAAACAAGACGCTCATTGGGCGTTCACTCGTGCCCTGGTGCAATTCATAATGAAGTTCATAATGAGAGACGCATGGGCACCAACATAAACACTGAAGAGCGAACTATTTGACCCGTTTGAGCATAGAATTACTTCAGTACGTGTATAGTGCTATTGAAGCCTTTGTAAGCTTAAATATCTTAAACAAAAACAAACGATGGAAGTTATCACAACCATTTGACCCGATGCAACCTCAAGACGTACCGAATACGTCTGATTCGAGATCTCTATCTACATGTATGATCACCAACAAACAGTCTCCCTCGTCACGCAACTGTCATTGTCATAACGTTTGGTATGGCCGGCCTGTGGACCAATATTCAGTATTCCGAGCTATAGACTAGCCCTGCGGAGGAGGCTAACTTTCGGAACTTTACTGAGTATATCAGTAAAAACGTTAATAGCCCGACTTCACGCTACTAGAGCGTCTTGTTTCAATCTAAATATAGACGAGAATTAGCCATTACCTAAACGAGCAGGGGACTGGGACAAGTCTGTAAAAGTAAAACTAATTCAATAAGAAACTATCAAAAATGGGCATCATTTTCTGAAAGAGCATGTCAAACTTAGCTAGTCTGGAAAGTTTGGTGAT
The DNA here is from genome assembly GCA_033675265.1 of Actinostola sp. cb2023. Taxonomy (NCBI): domain Eukaryota; kingdom Metazoa; phylum Cnidaria; class Anthozoa; order Actiniaria; family Actinostolidae; genus Actinostola; species Actinostola sp. cb2023. Next base: position 411,166 of record JAUJYZ010000084.1, on the reverse strand, counting down.
TAACTTCGGCTTAATATTGACGATGCTAGAGGGCATCAAAAATTCTGATAAACTCGTTTCCAGTCCCCTGCTCGTTTAGGTAATGCTAATAGATTTAGATTTTTGACCCTTGACATCAGGTGTTTCCCCTGATTGGTTTGTGCTTTGTAATCTTTCTTGTGGGTTTGCGAAGAAAGAGGTCGTCGTGTTGAGATGCGTGTTGATAAGTCTCGTGGTCTCGTTCCCAGTCCCACTCGATTGCAGATTCACGACCGGGATGAAAAAAAAAAAATTCCAACTGTAATTATAGACTCGGCCCGGCCTTAATTAGGCCTGGGCCCGAGTAATAACATAACATTTTGGGACAGATATTGTGCGCTTACTTGCGATGTGCGCACAGTTTGTCCACTTCTTGTCTTTGTCATAGTTGGCTGTAGTAGCACACCAAGGACGATTGTGGTTTTTGCACATGCAATGGTTGTATGTCTTGCCTTGGTAAATGAATGGCAAGTAGCAGTATTCTCCTGCTTTTGTAGTCTTCTGGCAATTGGCTAATGGCTGGTCTAAAATAAGAAAATCAGTTCACAACAATAGAATCCCTTAATCCGAGATAACAGAAAATAATGGGAGGAACGTTCGAAACCCTAGAAGATTTGGATTGTGCAGATAATTGGGCACTCATATCTTTATATCAACGACTAGCTTGCAAATTCAGCGAAAAACGAACGATTTAATTGCGCTTAAATGGGCACCACCGCGAACTGAAGAGGAAGAGAGGCCGACCTAAGGATGGATATCAGTATGGAGCAGGATGGTGGATGGAAGGAACGTAATGGATTTGGCTGGAAGAACTGGAGTGATCGAGGAGGTACAAGCAGCGAGGGACACGTCGAAATGGAGATACCTTGCGAGTGCCCTCAGCGACACTTAGCATTAAATTTACAGAAAATGGATGAACAGAAAATAATCAATAATTGCGACAAATATTGTGCGCTTACTTGCGATGTGCGCACAGTTTGTCCAATTCTTGTCTTTGTCGTAGTTGGCTGTAGTAGCACACCAAGGACGATTGTGGTTTTTGCATGTGCAATGGTTGTATGTCTTGCCTTGGTAGATGAATGGCAAGTAGCAGTATTCTCTAGGCTTTGTAGTCTTCTGGCAATTGGCTAATGGCTGGTCTAAAATAAGAAAATCAGTTCACAACAATAGAATCCCTTAATCCGAGATAACAGAAAATAATGGGAGGAACGTTCGAAACTCTAGAAGATTTGGATTGTGCAGATCATTGGGCACTCATATCTTTATATCAACGACTAGCTTGCAAATTCAGCGAAAAACGAACGATTTAATTGCGATTACATGGGCACCACCGGGAAAGAGGAAGAGAGGCCGACCTACAATCGTTTGCAAAATTATTGACACCTCTCTCAAAAAACGGTGTTGAAAATGTTTCAACGTTTATTTTAGTGACCCAAATGTATCAATCATCCTTCTCCCCTCCCCCCTAAATCAATGTTGATGTGCTCTTTAAAATGATATGCCGTGGTGCCATTTTCGTCAACATTGAGAGGGGGAACGGGTGGTTAAAAGTGGAAAAATACGACACTTTCAATTTTCTCATTTTTGTCAGTTGGGGTGTCAAAACATTTTGCAAACGATTGTAGCTAAGGATGGATATCAGTATGGAGCAGGATGGTGGATGGAAGGAACGTAATGGATTTGGCTGGAAGAACTGGAGTGATCGAGGAGGTACAAGCAGCGAGGGACACGTCGAAATGGAGATACCTTGCGAGTGCCCTCAGCGACACTTAGCATTAATTAACAGAAAATGGATGAACAGAAAATAATCAATAATTGCGACAAATATTGTGCGCTTACTTGCGATGTGCGCACAGTTTGTCCAATTCTTGTCTTTGTCGTAGTTGGCTGTAGTAGCACACCAAGGACGATTGTGGTTTTTGCATGTGCAATGGTTGTATGTCTTGCTTTGGTAAATGAATGGCAAGTAGCAGTATTCTCCTGCTTTTGTAGTCTTCTGGCAATTGGCTAATGGCTGGTCTAAAATATTTAACAATTATTCCATGAGCGCGCGTTGCCAATGAACAGTTAGCTGTACAAACATATAGTAGTAGAAGGTATCTAGTGAATCCAAGTTCAATCCCTTCTTACCTTTCGCGTTCTGACAGTTTGCCCATTTCTTGTCTTTGTCGTAGTTGGCTGTAGTAGCACACCAAGGACGATTGTGGTTTTTGCACGTGCAATGGTTGTATGTCTTGCCTTGGTAAATGAATGGCAAGTAGCAGTATTCTCTAGGCTTTGTAGTCTTCTGGCAATTGGCTAATGTCTGGTCTAAAATAAGAAAATCAGTTCACAACAATAGAATCCCTTAATCCGAGATAACAGAAAATAATGGGAGGAACGTTCGAAACTCTAGAAGATTGGGATTGTGCAGATAATTGGGCACTCATATCTTTATATCAACGACTAGCTTGCAAATTCAGCGAAAAACGAACGATTTAATTGCGCTTACATGGGCACCACCGCGAACTGAAGAGGAAGAGAGGCCGACCTAGCTAAATATGGATATCAGTATGGAGCAGGATGGTGGATGGAAGGAACGTAATGGATTTGGCTGGAAGAACTGGAGTGATCGAGGAGGTACAAGCAGCGAGGGACAATCGAAATGGAGATACCTTGCGAGTGCTCTCAGCGACACTTAGCATTAATTAACAGAAAATGGATGAACAGAAAATAATCAATAATTGCGACAAATATTGTGCGCTTACTTGCGATGTGCGCACAGTTTGTCCAATTCTTGTCTTTGTCGTAGTTGGCTGTAGTAGCACACCAAGGACGATTGTGGTTTTTGCATGTGCAATGATTGTATGTCTTGCCTTGGTAAATGAATGGCAAGTAGCAGTATTCTCTAGGCTTTGTAGTCTTCTGGCAATTGGCTAATGGCTGGTCTAAAATAAGAAAATCAGTTCACAACAATAGAATCCCTTAATCCGAGATAACAGAAAATAATGGGAGGAACGTTCGAAACCCTAGAAGATTGGGATTGTGCAGATAATTGGGCACTCATATCTTTATATCAACGACTAGCTTGCAAATTCAGCGAAAAACGAACGATTTAATTGCGCTTACATGGGCACCACCGGGAAAGAGGAAGAGAGGCCGACCTAAGGATGGATATCAGTATGGAGCAGGATGGTGGATGGAAGGAACGTAATGGATTTGGCTGGAAGAACTGGAGTGATCGAGGAGGTACAAGCAGCGAGGAACACGTCGAAATGGAGATACCTTGCGAGTGCCCTCAGCGACACTTAGCATTAATTAACAGAAAATGGATGAACAGAAAATAATCAATAATTGCGACAAATATTGTGCGCTTACTTGCGATGTGCGCACAGTTTGTCCAATTCTTGTCTTTGTCGTAGTTGGCTGTAGTAGCACACCAAGGACGATTGTGGTTTTTGCACATGCAATGGTTGTATGTCTTGCTTTGGTAAATGAATGGCAAGTAGCAGTATTCTCCTGCTTTTGTAGTCTTCTGGCAATTGGCTAATGGCTGGTCTAAAATATTTAACAATTATTCCATGAGCGCGCGTTGCCAATGAACAGTTAGCTGTACAAAAAATATAGTAGTAGAAGGTATCTAGTGAATCCAAGTTCAATCCCTTCTTACCTTTCGCGTTCTGACAGTTTGCCCATTTCTTGTCTTTGTCGTAGTTGGCTGTAGTAGCACACCAAGGACGATTGTGGTTTTTGCACATGCAATGGTTGTATGTCTTGCCTTGGTAAATGAATGGCAAGTAGCAGTATTCTCTAGGCTTTGTAGTCTTCTGGCAATTGGCTAATGTCTGGTCTAAAATAAGAAAATCAGTTCACAACAATAGAATCCCTTAATCCGAGATAACAGAAAATAATGGGAGGAACGTTCGAAACTCTAGAAGATTGGGATTGTGCAGATAATTGGGCACTCATATCTTTATATCAACGACTAGCTTGCAAATTCAGCGAAAAACGAACGATTTAATTGCGCTTACATGGGCACCACCGGGAAAGAGGAAGAGAGGCCGACCTAGCTAAGGATGGATATCAGTATGGAGCAGGATGGTGGATGGAAGGAACGTAATGGATTTGGCTGGAAGAACTGGAGTGATCGAGGAGGTACAAGCAGCGAGGAACACGTCGAAATGGAGATACCTTGCGAGTGCTCTCAGCGACACTTAGCATTAATTAACAGAAAATGAATGAACAGAAAATAATCAATAATTGCGACAAATATTGTACGCTTACTTGCGATGTGCGCACAGTTTGTCCACTTCTTGTCTTTGTCGTAGTTGGCTGTAGTAGCACACCAAGGACGATTGTGGTTTTTGCACATGCAATAGTTGTGTGTCTTGTCTTGGTAAATGAATGGCAAGTAGCAGTATTCTCCTGATTTTGTAGTCTTCTGGCAATTGGCTAATGCCTGGTCTACAATATAACAATTATTCCATGAGCGCGCGTTGCCTATGAACAGTCTGTACAAACATATAGTAGTAGAAGGTATCTAGTGAATCCAAGTTCAATCCTTTCTTACCAGTCGCGTTTTGACAGTTTGCCCATTTCTTGTCTTTGTCGTAGTTGGCTGTAGTAGCACACCAAGGACGATTGTGGTTTTTGCACATGCAATGGTTGTATGTCTTGCCTTGGTAAATGAATGGCAAGTAGCAGTATTCTCTAGGCTTTGTAGTCTTCTGGCAATTGGCTAATGCCTGGTCTAAAATAAGAAAATCAGTTCACAACAATAGAATCCCTTAATCCGAGATAACAGAAAATAATGGGAGGAACGTTCGAAACTCTAGAAGATTGGGATTGTGCAGATAATTGGGCACTCATATCTTTATATCAACGACTAGCTTGCAAATTCAGCGAAAAACGAACGATTTAATTGCGCTTACATGGGCACCACCGGGAAAGAGGAAGAGAGGCCGACCTAAGGATGGATATCAGTATGGAGCAGGATGGTGGATGGAAGGAACGTAATGGATTTGGCTGGAAGAACTGGAGTGATCGAGGAGGTACAAGCAGCGAGGGACACGTCGAAATGGAGATACCTTGCGAGTGCTCTCAGCGACACTTAGCATTAATTAACAGAAAATGGATGAACAGAAAATAATCAATAATTGCGACAAATATTGTGCGCTTACTTGCGATGTGCGCACAGTTTGTCCAATTCTTGTCTTTGTCATAGTTGGCTGTAGTAGCACACCAAGGACGATTGTGTTTTTTGCACATGCAATGGTTGTATGTCTTGCCTTGGTAAATGAATGGCAAGTAGCAGTATTCTCCTGATTTTGTAGTCTTCTGGCAATTGGCTAATGTCTGTTCTAAAATATTAACAGTCAAAATTTGTTAACTTTCGCAACAAATATGATAGAATCCCTTAAGTTCGAGATAACAAGAAATAATGGAACAGCTTGGAAAGCTTGTGTGGCCGAGTGGTTATGCCTCTCGCATCTCACCGCTGTGGTGCCTGGTTCAACTCCTGAACCGGTCGCTTCATGTGCGGTTGAGTTTGTCAGTTCGTTCTCTCCCTTGCTTTCGAGGGTTTTTCTCCGAGTACCCCGGTTCTCCTCCCTCAATAAAAATGGGCTAGTGAGATGAGTGTTGGATGATTGACACGTTAAAAAGTTATTCATTTATTTATAGCCCTTTATTTAGTAATTTTGTGGACTTTACGAAAGCTTTTGATAGCGTACATTGACAGAGTACGTTTATGGAATATCATTGCAGCGTATTGATTCTCTAAGAAGATCATAACCATAACTAGTGTAGAACATGAGGGTAGGTAAAAAGTGAAAAAGTAAAGAGACGTTATTTAACGTCAGTAACTCGTAATGGTAATCATATACTAATAAACTTACACCCCTATAGACCTTAAAGTAAGTAAAGTAAAGGACCTTATTTAACGTCGGTAACTCGTAATGGTATTCATATACTAATAAACTTACACCCCTATAGACCTTAAAGTAAGTAAAGTAAAGGACCTTATTTAACGTCGGTAACTCGTAATGGTAATCATATACTAATAAACTTACACCCCTATAGACCTTAAAGTAAGTAAAGTAAAGGACCTTATTTAACGTCGGTAACTCGTAATGGTATTCATATACTAATAAACTTACACCCCTATAGACCTTAAAGTAAGTAAAGTAAAGGACCTTATTTAACGTCGGTAACTCGTAATAGTATATCATATATAAATAATAAACTGCTTACACCCCTATAGACCTTAAAGTAAGTAAAGTAAAGGACCTTATTTAACGTCGGTAACTCGTAATGGTATTCATATACTAATAAACTTACACCCCTATAGACCTTAAAGTAAGTAAAGTAAAGGACCTTATTTAACGTCGGTAACTCGTAATGGTAATCATATACTAATAAACTTACACACCTATAGACCTTAAAGTAAGTAAAGTAAAGGACCTTATTTAACGTCGGTAACTCGTAATAGTAATCATATACTAATAAACTTACACCCCTATAGACCTTAAAGTAAGTAAAGTAAAGGACCTTATTTAACGTCGGTAACTCGTAATGGTAATCATATACTAATAAACTTAAGCGGATTTTTTAGCCGTCAAAATAAAAAAAGACGTATACCCAATTTAAAGATCGAATATTTTATTTTATGGTGAAAAAGCAAAATATGGTACCTAATTTAAGGATCTAGAGGTTCAAAAAACCATACCCTATTCGGGGGCACATACCTATGTAGCGTATCAGTATGGGAGTATCCTCCCTCCTCCCCGGGGGTGCTACTGTAATGAAGGGGAAACTCTAGCTACGCATGCAGTAGCTAGAATCGTGGTACTCGATCTTGTTTATTAGCTCTTGTTTGTTGCTCTACTGAATGGTCAACGCTTAGCGTGCGTCCATCGAGTTACGGCTTACGGACACACGCTAACCAACCAATCAGAGCGCGCGTTATATCATACCTATGTTATAAAACTAAATAGTTGGTTATCTGGACTACTAGTCATAAATCAATCGATGGCTACTTAAAGTCCAATTCATAAGGAAACTATTGCTTGTGAAGATCTCAAGTATTATCATACCCGGCCTATGTAATATGGAACGAAATCTCAATCGAATTCAATCGAACGATTGAATTCGATTAAGTTCGACTACCGAACGTTCGATTAGAGGAGCCTAATCACACTGGGAGGTCGCTCAACTTAATAATAACTTGCGAGTACTTACGTACTCTTGGTAACAAATTGACGAGGAAATCATCAGAAGTTCAAGCAAGGCCGTCCAACGTCAGAAACAGTATGTAAGAGCCCGATGTAAATCCAGGTTTTCGAGTGACAAATTCCAAAAACAGGGTCCAGGTCTGAACATCTAACCGCACATACCTAACCATTTTTTTTGTCCAAGTACCCCCCCCCCCCCCCCCCCTCCCCCCCCTCCCCAACCCCACCCGGGTAAGAGCATCATAAGACCTTCAGGTGATTAGCATGTGACTGACAAGTTCAGGTTTTGCCTGAGATTCTAACACGGGCTCATAACCTATGTTTACTATAATTGTACATATTCATTAACTTGGTTGGTTGATCAATAAAATATTATTTCAAGATTGATAAAAAATAATTGCTAAATTGTGTTCCTTACACTACTACAGCCAAAAATCGCCAAAGACAAGAAGTGGACAAACTGTGGACACATCACACTAAGCGCGCAATATTTGTCGCAAATATTGATTATTTTCGCATGTTTTCAGTCCAACACGTTGACATCCTTTCCTCATTTGTGCTCAATTTATTTCACTTACCACAACGTTATAAACTTGAAGTCCTTGAACATGAATACGGTTCATTTTGCCGGACACCAAATTGACGTGGCCCGAAAACATAAAAGCTGTATCTGATGAGAAAAGAAATATTATAGCAGTGCTCATCTAGGATCTTTTTGGAATAAATCACATTCTCCCTTAATTCCGTTTGATTAAATCCATTAAAGTTACTGACTAGTTTCACGGCTAAAAAAATCTCAAATTTAAACTGCTTTAAACTTATTGTAAAGCGCATCGAGGTTCCAGGATGCGCTAGATAAATACTCTATTATTATTATTTATTTTTATTATATATTATTATTAACAAGGACTAATTTATCGAATTTCGTAAAAGGGATGTAAAAAAGATTTATTTTCGGAGAGATATTCTAAGAAATTGGATGAGCCGGAAGAGGCCGTGCTTGTAGCTTGGAAAGTGCATTTGGAAGCTATTTTCTCTGCTTTGAATTTCGAGCTCCATAATCACCTTTGAACATTTTTGGTTACCTTAGGAATATTAATGAGTTTGACGGCTATTTTCTCTCAAAATTTAACACAACGCAAGAATAATACTGAGTTGATCGCGAGCGGGAAAAGTGATCACGAGAAAAGAGTATCTTCTGTGCCTTTACCTTGATTGTTGTTATTGCGCTTCCCCGATATGTTTTCAATAGGAAAAGCATTGGCCACTACGACGATTAGGCAGCATGTCACCAAGGACAGGATTTCCATCGTACCTTTGTAGTAGAGTGCCTGATCTGGTAATGTATGTATGTCTGTATGTGGTTCATACAGTTGTTCAGATCGACATGGCGTATTCAGTTCAACCTGAAACCCAATACTTGACCCGCGCGCGATTCTTTTACTTCACTGTTGATTTTGGGTCGTCGAGAGGAAAACAAAAATAATTCCCTGCTCGCAGGAGTAAGTACTTGATTAGTGTTAGTACTTCCCTCATAGTTGTCAACAGAAGGCGCATTGGCCAGTAAGAAGATTAGACAGCAAGTTCCATTGTGTGGCTGGTTATTTTGTTCACGCGACCATATTTCAGACCTGAAAAGGCTCAGCACTAGCTTGACCCGCGATCATCAATGATGAATTATTGCCAAGAATGTATGAAGCGATTTTCATGATGGCCGACGTCATATCACTACAAGTACCAGAATGCTTTGCCCATTTTCTTTTGTTAGACCATTGGCACCAATTGTCTTATTACTGATTCTCACGAGAACTCACGAGTGAAGAAAAATCTGATTAAGTATATAGTTAAGTATCATAGTTTTTATAGTATGTAATATTTTATTTATTTTAAATTATTATTTGAGGGCCATGAGTTCATCAGTTGAAAACTGTTAAATGTACCCTCGTGAAATAAAGTTTATTATTATTATTATTATTATTATTATTATTATTGAATTGAAAGTATTTAACTTCGTCAGGCAAAAGAAATAGACGACAAGCGTATTCGACGTTTCGCCGGTGAAGGCTTCATCAGTAGTATATTTTAAACTGAAAATCACTCTCTAAATAACTTACATTTGAATAGTGAAATACCCAGTGGTATTAGTTGATTGAACAATGCTTAATAATTACAATACAGTAAATAGATGTGGTGTCCTGGGAATAGTAATAACAATGTACTGAGTTATATGCAGAGAAACCTGCCTACACAGCCATTCATAATGTTTGTTGATTGTTTTCTTATTTCCAGTGCTTCAATTACTTTACGCTCTTTGGGAATTTGATGTTAGGGTGCAGTATTTTCCATCTAATTGGGGATTCTTTCAGGAAGTTGGCAGAGTGTGATTGCAAATGTGTGAACACGGTCTGGCCACGGAGGTACCGTAGTCACTAGACGACCCCTAACGAGTTGTTGTGTATTTAGTGAGTGAAAGACTTCTTCATTTTAAAATACTGCGGCAAATAGCCCCCTTCACAGATCCCTGCGCCATCTTGAAAGGTAGCGGTGCCTTTGCATCGAAACGTAATTGTGTTTGAAATTGTAAAGTTTTCCGCGTATACAGTTATTTCATAAAACGTTGAAAACTGAATACTGCATGCATACTGAATAGTGTATTCCAAGACCAAAGGGCATTGTGGGCCTCGTTATTTTGAAATAAAAAGTAAATATACAGCGATTTGTTCGCCATATGGAGCTAGTATATTGTTTCTGACGGAATACACTAAAAATAAAATAAATTATTATTATTTGTATTACTTTAGACAATATTACACGAGTCCCAAAATGCATTTCGGTTTTGGAATATACTATTTAGAATGCAGTATTCAGTATGAACGTTTTTTGAAATAGCTGTATACGTCAGATTCAATGGGCTAGTCACGTGGTTTCCCACGCAGGGCAGGCCAATGACGTCATGGATATTGTTCATAATGAATTTACTTTTTTCTTTTATATTTTTTCATTGAATTCAGAGGACCCTTCTGTAAACCACGTTAGTTGGTATCCTCAATGAAGATTGTTATTATTATTAACATCATATGTATAGTCGTTTAATTTCGTACGAGTGGGAAGTAGTTACGGTACGTGCGGTGATCGTGTCGTGTCCAAGCATTCTGATTGGTTGAGCAATGATTTTGCGCGCTGTGATTGGTTGAATACAATGTCTTCGATTTCGTACCGTGACCGTAACCCGTGCCGTAGGTTTCCCACTCATACGACTCTATAACGCAAATTTGATTCCTTTGAAGTCACGTCGTCAGTACGTGTTAAGAAAGCCCACCAACTGCCCTTACAATGACGTAATGATATCGTGGGCAAGTTGTTCTTTAGATAGTATCCTACCGCGTCGAATAATTGCAATAGTACATGTAGGCATGACATCAAAGCTTTACTCTGAACGGCTAGTGGCTTGTGCTGCCATTCTTTAAAAACAATAATGCGCTTTTAAATTATTTTATATTTTTATTTAATTTTTTATATATTTTTTATGACCGAGGAAGCCAACTTTTCCAAAAGTAAATAAGAGTGGATCGGAGTTCAATAATTAAATAATCATCAAAGAAAATACACATATATTTATAATAATAACACTTTTAATAACATTTTTTAAATGTGCTAAAATATCTCTATAAATCTATAATAATCATCTTTTCATTTATTTTGAGTGGGTGATCAAATACAAAAGTTTACAAAATCTAAATTTATGTACATCATTTCTGTCGAAATAAAAACAAAATCCAACATTTTACTTAGCTTCACTGTACCAATGATGGCAGTTCGTTGATACTTTTGCTACGAATTAAACTAAATGCTCCGGTCAATCATTTCCTAACAACGTTTGATTGTTTTATTTCCTGTTATTTTACAGAAACGGTTCAGAGGTTTTGTATAATAAATGCTCAAGATAACACTCCGAACATTAGCCAAAAAAATATGTAACTTTATAGTATAATAATCAGTAAACACTAGAATTACAACAGTAATAGTCCCACTCTGGTGAAGCAAAAAAAGTTAAAAAGAACTCCCACTAAAAAATAAGCTTAAGGATGGAGTTTTTCAGACTGACACATAATTACATATGCCAAACATTAACATTCAGTTTCTAAATTTGCTTGGTCATGGATGCATCGGTATTGCACGCTCTCTAGGCTTACAATGACTCTGCATCAGTTATGTCAACGATGTAGCCGGACTGTGTCTAAAGCGAAGAAAACATTTTGCAACCGCTAGCGTTGTACGCTCTTTATTGTTGTGTTCAGATGAGAGTGTTCTGGATCTGTAGTGATGTTTTTTTTCTTGCGCGTTTTTCTATTTGTTTATTAATTCAAACTCTTGCTGATGGGCTATCTTTTCTTCATCTTAGTAACTTATCTTTTTGCTCGCTCAGGTTTTGTTTTTTTTTGTCATTCAAGTTTACAGTATCCATGGTTTAAAATTAATGTGTAAAATATTAGATGAAATGCTGCAAAACAACGACGCTTATTAGCGATGCAAATATGTCATTTTTTCGTTTCAACCGCGTGATTGGGAAATCATGGTCCATAGCAGTTTTAATTTATGTGATTATCGGATAACGGTTCAACAAGTCACCTACATCGATTCATATTTCACTCTGAAAAGCATGGGGTCAAAAAAAGATTGTCAAAGAACTAGGAAACATTTAGTTTGTGGTCATCCCGCTTTCACGAATGTTGGATTGACATTTAAGCCGTGTCTACACGAGCAAGTTTTCTTGACAAGTTTTCCAAGACAAGGAAAACTTGTTCGTGTATCCACGACAAAAACATCGCCAATTTTTCCTTGTCAAGGAAAACTTGCTCGTGTAGACGACAAAAAACATCGCCAATTTTTCCTTGTCAAGGAAAACTTGCTCGTGTAGATGACAAAAAATTGTCAATTTTTTTTGTAATGTCAAGGAAAACTTGCTCGTGTAGATTCGGCTTTACAAAACATTTATCACAGTTCTTTGGTCACTTGTTCACCGTGTTTTTAAAAACTATATTTCATTGTTTGTTAATCAAAGCAGAAATCTAATGATTACGATGTTCGCGCTCTTTAGGTTTAAGCGATGATGCACAACAAACGACGCAAACCCAACGTGATGACCTCGATACACGCAATGTTTTTTTTTTTATAAGATGGCTATAATATGTTGGTTATAGCATATTATTGTCGTGGCATTTTGTATATATCACGCTTTGCTAAGAAACAGAATGTCAATTTGATCCTCAATCCAGTCCCTCTTCGAGATCGTCTCCACCTCCAACCAAAAACATGGTTCCACTTAGAGACCCTGTATAGAGACCACGAAAACTTTCTTTGAAAAACATTTCAGTTTAGAAAAAATCTGAACAATTTAATTTTAATTTAGAGGTCATGAACCATCCTTGGCCATCCAAGTCTATTACTCTAAACTCTATGCATGTATAAAATAGTAATTATATACAGAAAAAGTACTAAAAAAAAATGTTTTTTTTAAATACACTCAAACTAAAAAAAAAAAAAATGGCACTCAAAACCGTGCAACATAGTACTAAATACTGCTATTTTCTATGGTTTAATTAGTGCTAATTATAGACGGTCTTTTACTCTAATAGAGAATGGCTATATTTCGTAGCGCCAGGAGCTAATCCAGGTGATGATGATGATTACAGATTTAATGCAATCACTATAGAGTGGTAGAGTCATATCCTTTAATTTGTGCTGTACTCGATCGTCCGCTCTGCTTCTTTCTGAGAAACCTCGATCAAAAACGCTCGGTAGGACTTAGAACTTTGTTAGAATTTAGAAAAACATGGAAACATATCAAACTTATGTCCTGCATCATTGAACATTTGCTCCTGTTGGGATCCAGTATCACGCGGACAACGTTTTTTGTTAATGCTTTGTTTACTAATGCACGTGAGGCCCGATTGATCCAGCAATTTGTTCACTATGACCGCTAAATAAAGCAGATTCGTACGTGACTGGTTTATCATTTCTGAATTCATATTTTTCCTTTGACAATGTGTAAATCAGGTAGCTAAAATATAAGAGAGGATGGAAAAGCTGCATATGTTTCCTCAACGGGAAAATATATCACAAATTCGAACTAACTTATTGATCTCGTGCGTGTAAAAATTGCCTTCAAAAAACGTCCTTTCCGAGCCATAATTTATTTGCGAATTCGCCGGCCTATGTAGCTTCTACATACAGACCGAGATACAGAGCACCAATATGATGTTCACAATTACCAAAAAAGAGTTTTAGATTTCATTTTGCCACCGCTTAATTAAAAAAAAAATACATGTATTTTATATCAAAATGCGCGTACAATTACAGAGCATTAGAATCCGGCGGTAGGTTTTTATTGACACAATTCCCAAAAATTCAGAGAGATTTTGTGTGCAGCATATGTCACGCTCTCCTATATCTCTTCAGAGATTTCAGTTCGATTGACTTTGAAGAACGGAAAATGCCACCTTCAAACCTCTTTATTTTTGCTTGAATTGCCAGCTTATTCATTCCTTACATATTCGTCTTTGATCATATAGAGTTGGTAGGTTTTTATTTTTATTTTAACAATGCAGTAAAAAGCAAAAATGTATCAAAATCATGCTGTTTTTCTGTGAACAAGACTCGCCTCATCTGCATATGTGAAACAATGACCTTTTGTATAACAAAAGTTTGATATGATGCCGGATTCACGTACATTGCTGCATGTGACGTCAGGGAAACCGAGGTCAGGACATGACTCTTGTGAATTAATGAGTGATTTAAAGCGTAAAAAAATGCTTACTCAAGCATAGTAAGTGCGGCACATGTTCATGTATACCTCTAGGCGTTGTGTTAAAGCTTCAGTCGAACGCGACTTCAAAACGGACAGGATGGCAAGCGTGAAGTGGCTTGTTTGCATCCATTTGTTGCTTTTAGCTGCAGTTTTACTGGCAAACGAAATCCCCAAAGAAGATAAACAAACAGAGATAAAACAAGGTAAAATTATTTGAGTTTGTACAGCTTTAAATACGCCATAGATTTGTTATTTGTTATAAGTCCATCAGTGGCAAATAATCGAAATATAGATAGATAGGGGAGTCGAATGGTTCCCGCAAAATGTCCAGAGTCTCGCAAAATTTCCGTCAAATTTCGCGGGTCTCGAATTTTGAAAACAAAGGAAATCGGTGAAAAAACTCGGGCTCGCAAAAATATGCCTTATAGATAAATAGATAGATAGATAGATAGATAGATAGATAGATAGATAGATAGATAGATAGATAGATAGATAGATAGATAGATAGATAGATAGATAGATAGATAGATAGATAGATATGATAGATACAGATAGAGAGAGAGATAGATAGATAGATAGATAGATAGATAGATAGATAGATAGATAGATAGATAGATAGATAGATAGATAGATAGATAGATAGATAGATAGATAGATAGATAGATAGATAGATAGATAGATAGATAGATAGATAGATAGATAGATAGATAGATAGATAGATAGATAGAAAACCTTGGTTGTTTCAAGTTTTTTCTTCAGCAAAATTCTAATTATTTGAAAAAAATTTTTTTATAAAGTACTGCTCCATCAGAGAGGTTCATATAGCTAATGGCAGGTACTTCGACAATCATAGAAAAGTGCGTTCTATTTTCCCTATTAATACATAACGCATACATAACTGACGCACATCTCAGTACATGCTACTGCATTTATAGTTAGAAATGGCGATCGAACACTAGAGGTAGTAGGTTAATTCATTCATTGTGCGGTTGGACCAAATTTCTTTCAACTAGTCTGCCGATAGGGTACGATCTATCACAAGGCTCTGGTATGAAATATTTACATTCTACTCATTCACAGAATTTACAGAAGAAATTTTTAAAAATCACTAGCAAGTTTAATTCAAGTGATTTGAGATTTAAAAAATCGAAAGCAATGGAAAATAATTACTTAGGTAGCTAAGCATGACCAAGACCTCAAAACATTTCAATAAGACCTCAGAACATTTCAACAAACAAACTTAACACGAGGTAATTCAGTTAATAAAATTGGTGTGAATCCAAGTAGGAACTTTCCAATCCGTCAACCATTACTGTCTAAGTATAGAAGTCTTCCACGAATACTTCAAGAAGAAGCGTTTCGTGCATGGGAGCTGTCACCATTGCTTTGCATCGCTAATAAGCGTCGTTTGTTTTGCATCATTTCATATAGGAATTTACACTGTAATTCAAGTCATGAATACCTTGAACTATTTATTTATTCACTAGATATTTTACATTTGACGTACGAGAAAATAATCATATAAGATAGGGAATCCAAAACTAAAATATAGATGAGTTGAGGAATTAAAAGCCACAAACAAATGTATCAACACACATAAAGTAAGAAGTAATCGCACACCCTTTACCAAGCGTTTTCTTCGATCGGGATCATTTTCTAATTTACGTTTACAATCGCTTGCTTTCATTACTGACACTGTGTTGATATTTTGAAAGTTTTGAACGTTAGTCTACATCGTTGACAAAACGCAGAGCGTTGGTAAGCCAACAACAACAACAACAACATTTTTTTTATTTACATGGCACCTGAATTGGATACAGTATTATACAGTACTATGACATATTTAAAAGGTAGCTGGCTAATTACAATAAACACAAGGTTAATCTAAGCCTAGAGAAAGTTAGTTCTAAATAAATCTGAATCTGAATTAAATCTGAGAGCGTACAATACCGATGCATCCATGACCAAGCAAATTTAGAAACTGAATGCTAATGAGTAGCACATGTAATTATGTGTGAGTCTGAAAAACTCCATCCTTAATCCTTTTAAGTATGTCGGCAATGTTCATCAGTCCAAACTCATCCCCGTTGGGTTTTCTAACCATTTACTTTCCTCCACTAAAGCTTTGAATGTGACTTAATTTTCACTTCGAATTTTCTAAAGTTGATTGAAGTCTTAGAGAAAACTACTTGATCAGTAAGAAACCTCTCAACCGTCACTGTGAATCAAACATCAAGCACGTTTTGAATCCCACACGGTATAGCGAGCGGTGAAACTACTTAACCAATTCGAACCGACAGTCATTCGAACCAAAGTTTACTTGATTCACATTTAAGAATAAGGTTCAGTGCGCATGCGATTTTATCCCGATTATATCACCTTCTTTTGTTATTTAAAAATAACACAAACGTTAACAAAAGAAGGTGATAAAATCGGGATAAAATCGCATGCGCACTGAACCTTATTCTTAAACTCTGAACTGGCTTATTAGCTTCTTGCTCAAAGACTCTGGAACTTCGGATTGTTTATACTTTGCATAGCTTTACATACTCAAATGTGTACGTATGTGATTTTTTGAAGGGACGTTGTAGTAATGATCGTAACTCTAGCGGGACTAGCTACAAAAATCCCGAAAAATGGCCTAAAAATCTTAGGATCGATAGACCAGTTAGAACTCAGTACCCAACATGACGTCATTTAAAGTCAGATAGTTAGTGGGTGGTCACACACGTACTGCTGACGTCACACAACAACATCAATCACACACTGCAAGACAGACAATGGAAACAGAAGTAAAACGGAAGCAAGCGACTGCTAAATAAAAACCGAATTCCACAATTTTTGAGATGTTCAACATAATACAAAGGGTGGGAAAATCATGTGTCAAGATCCAATCTTAGATAAATATGATCAGATGAATGAAGAACTAGTCGAAGCATTGCGTGACGAAGCGTTGCGTGACGAAAAAGGAAACCGCTATAAACGAGACCAGTGAAAACTAGATAAGTAGCGGTTACATATTGCAAGTGAAATGCTGCGAGGTCGCTAAGCAATTGTCATTATCAGTACAACAATAGTGTCGCTGCTCGCTACGGCTCACAGCAATAACTCGGGTATTCCACAGGAAGCCCGAGTAATGCATGAGAATGTTAAAAGTATCGATCAAAGGGTAAACACGATAAACTACCAACCTTTAGGAAAGGAAAACTAAGCAGGAAGAACTTATTATTTTAAAATATTCTATTGTTTTGCACTACAGATGAAGGAATCGTAAACAAAGATGGCGCTACAGATGATGAAGACAACGATGATGATGATCTTGACTTTCAATTTGATGACATCGACTATTTGGATGGGCTGGACAACACTGAAGGTAACATACTAATCAACCTTGGAGGCAAATGGGAAGTCGACTACTTGCCTCTCACTAAAACACTGTGGTCTTAGTTGTAATTCCTGTTATGGGGACTCACCGTTTCGCGTGCTAAGTTGAATTGCTGTTGGTGCACTTTCGTGCTTCAAGGTTTTTTCTCTGGCAACTAATCAACCTTGGGAGTCGAGTGGTTGCCCCTAAAGGAGACCATTCTGGGCGTGGCTCAAGCGTTATTTGACCCCTAAAAGATACCATTCCAAACCAGATTTATTACAAACCAGATTTAGGTCTAGACCACCAACACAATATAGGTCGTTTTTATATCTTCGCGTGCAACCCTAAATGATACAAGCAATCCTAAATGATGATGATTATTATGATACCTGATGGCTAGAAATATTGGCGTTCCGTCGTGAACACCGTAAGTGATACCAAAACCCGTAATTTACACCCCTAAAAGAGACGACGATCATCCCGCCCCTAGGGAGACCTCCCGCAACAACTTTAGCTACCACCGCATACCATACGCTCTTGGCCTAGGTAAATTATGAACATTTTGGTATATAGTTAGAGTACATCAGAAGCAACATGTTTAGTACAGCTACAGTGCATCCTAGAATTTTCCATTTGAGGCTGTGAAAGGGATTTCCATTTCTTGACATAAAAATCATGTTTGTGATTCCTGTGGTGATTCAACAATTGTGAACATTCTGATAAACAAAAAATAAATTAAACGAATAAAAAAAACCTTAACATTTAGTACACAATGACAATGAGGGTTTATCACATAATTTCAAAACTCATAGGACAAAAAATGATTATCATAGCTGGAAAGAGCTCGTTGAAATTAGTAAAAATGTGAAGTTTGGAAAAGATCGCTCCACAAATTACGAAGATATGAATTTTCAAAAATCGAAATTTTATATGAAAACCTTTGGAAATTACGCTTGGAGGCAACTCTTGCCTCCAACCATGGATCATAAAAAGACTGGAGTCTTTTTATGATCCATGCTCCAACAAAGGTACGTTTTCATACAAAATTCCGATTTTTGAAAATTCATATCTTCGTAATTTGTGGAGCGATCTTTTCCAAACTTCACATTTTTACTAATTTCAACGAGCTCTTTCCAGCTATGATCATTTGTTTGTCCTATGAGTTTTGAAATTATGTGATAAACCCTCATTGACTATTTTTTATTTGGCACTTTTTATTTGGCACCACATGACAAGTCCAGACTGTTTAATACTGAATCTTTTTATCGTGTTAGGTGCACTCGTGGACAAAAGGGTAGCATGCCCTCGCCGATGTGATGGCAAGTGCTATGATCCTGTGAAGCGTCAGTGCTGCAAAGGTCTTCTTATCCATGGTTTCTTCAGCTGTTCGGATTGTACCAAAAATATGAATAAATGTCAAGACAGGTGTTATCCAAAGAGCGGTTACAAATGCTGCCACAACAAAGTCATCCCCGACGCCTGGCAATGTTGTTCGCATCACTGTGCAGGCAAATGTTACAACTCAGCAATAAAAACGTGCTGCTACAATAAACTCATCCCAGTAAGTAAGATCTGCTGCAAGCCGGGGCACTATTGTGGCAACAATTGCTACGACAAGAAAGTTGCCAAATGCTGCAACAACGTGGCAATTGATATCAAAGCAAAGTGCTGTCAAAAATGTGCAAATCGATGCTTTGATCCTAAGAAAAAACAATGCTGTCACAACCAAATAATTCCTGCTGCTAATAAATGCTGCAGACCAGGACAACGTGCTTGTAGTAATAAGTTCTGCTACAACTCGCGAAGCCACAAGTGCTGTCACGGCAGAGTCATCTCTAAAGGTACTAAATGCTGCAGACCAGGACAAAGTGCTTGCAGTAATAAGTTCTGCTACAACTCGCGAAGCCACAAGTGCTGTCACGGCAGAGTCATCCCTAAAGGTACTAAATGCTGCAGACCAGGACAAAGTGCTTGTAGTAATAAGTTCTGCTACAACTCGGGAAGCCACAAGTGCTGTCACGGCAGAGTCATCCCTAAAGCTACTAAATGCTGCAGACCAGGACAAAGTGCTTGTAGTAATAAGTTCTGCTACAACTCGCGAAGCCACAAGTGCTGTCACGGCAGAGTCATCCCTAAAGGTACTAAATGCTGCAGACCAGGACAAAGTGCTTGCAGTAATAAGTTCTGCTACAACTCGGGAAGCCACAAGTGCTGTCACGGCAGAGTCATCCCTAAAGGTACTAAATGCTGCAGACCAGGACAAAGTGCTTGTAGTAATAAGTTCTGCTACAACTCGCGAAGCCACAAGTGCTGTCACAGCAGAGTCATCCCTAAAGGTACTAAATGCTGCAGACCAGGACAAAGTGCTTGTAGTAATAGGTTTTGCTACAACTCGCGAAGCCACAAGTGCTGTCATGACCACGGCAGAGTCATCCCTAAAGGTACTAAATGCTGCAGACCAGGACAAAGTGCTTGCAGTAATAGGTTTTGCTACAACTCGGGAAGCCGCAAGTGCTGTCACGGCAGAGTCATCCCTAAGGGTACTAAATGCTGCAGACCAGGACAAAATGCTTGTAGTAATAAGTTCTGCTACAACTTGCGAAGCCACAAGTGCTGTCACGGCAGAGTCATCCCTAGAATTACGAAATGCTGCAGACCAGGACAAAGTACTTGTAGTAATAGGCTTTGCTACAACTCGGGAAGCCACAAGTGCTGTCGCGGCAGAGTCATCCCTAGAGCTACGAAATGCTGCAGACCAGGACAAAGTGCTTGTAGTAATAAGTTCTGCTACAAATCGGGAAGCCACAAGTGCTGTCACGGCAGAGTCATCCCTAAGGGTACTAAATGCTGCAGACCAGGACAAAGTGCTTGTAGTAATAGGTTCTGCTACAATCCGAGAATCCATAAGTGCTGTCACGGCAGAGTCATCCCTAAAGGTACTAAATGCTGCAAACCAGGACAAAGTGCTTGTAGTAATAAGTTCTGCTACAACTCGCGAAGCCACAAGTGCTGTCACGGCAGAGTCATCCCTAAAGGTACTAAATGCTGCAGACCAGGACAAAGTGCTTGTAGTAATAAGTTCTGCTACAACTCGCGAAGCCACAAGTGCTGTCACGGCAGAGTCCTCCCTAGAGCTACTAAATGCTGCAGACCAGGACAAAGTGCTTGTAGTAATAAGTTCTGCTACAACTCGCGAAGCCACAAGTGCTGTCACGGCAGAGTCATCCCTAAAGCTACTAAATGCTGCAGACCAGGACAAAGTGCTTGCAGTAATAAGTTCTGCTACAACTCGCGAAGCCACAAGTGCTGTCACGGCAGAGTCATCCCTAAAGCTACTAAATGCTGCATACCAAGACAACGTGTTTGTAATAATAAGTTCTGCTACAACCCGAAAATCCACAAGTGCTGTCATGGAAGAACAATCCCTGTTAGAAGCAGATGTTGTAGGCCTGGAGATAAAGCTTGCGCAAGCGGTAATTACTCATTTTACTTATTTTATTTTATTAAAAAGTAACAGAATTACACACTAACTATCAAACCAGTTTATGAATAATCGTTGTTTTTTCTTTATTCTTTAGGCGGAAAACGACGATATATAACAAAAGGATTGTGGGGTAAGTGAAATAATAGCTGCGAATAATTTAATTAATTTAATTTAATCCATTTTCACTGCACATTCTTGGTTTGCAATCAATCCCTTGAGAATCAAGAGATAAAGACACGGCGGCCATGTTGGTTGAACAAACAATAGATAGTACTAATGAGCAATTATCTTTTGTTGAAGTTCAACCAAGATGGCCGCCGTGACGTGTATTGCAAACCAGCAATTGCTTGCTTTCAATCAGCTGTTAAAACTCCTTGAATCTCATTATTTGCTTCAAATGACGGGCAAATACTGCCCTCCATGTGCTATCAAGCAGAGAGTATTCTATTGAAAAGGTGCAATTCAGCTGATAAAAATTCCTCACGAGACCGGAAGTGACGTCTAATGAAATCAAGCAATTTCCATATTATTTATTCTGCTGACATAATCCATTTGAGCCTCTGGATTTGGCCTTACTTTTGTAAATATCTAGAAAATCAATCAATCAATCAATCAATCAATCAATCAATCAATCAATCAATCAATCAATCAACGAAAATCAAATAGAAAATTTAGCACCCAAACCACTCGACACGTTTTGAAGGACGTTCGCGAGTATTGCTTACATCTTTATCCGACAAAATATGTTGTAACAGTTTTTGCATAGTCAGAAACATTAATCAGCTATCCTCGAATATTAAACATCTATATGCGCTTTTAAAGATAGCACCGGTAATATGTGTGATCTCAGTAGATATAAAATGAATGTGATACCGAGTAGATTCATTGCGGCAAGGGTCTAAATTAGACAACAAGCACACAAGCTAGTAGAGCGATATTATATTTCGGCAACAACTATGCCAACATCAGATAATGAATCCAGAATTTATACTCTATCTATTAAAGCTATGATCTTTGATAGACGTGATAGTCTTATAGTTGTCGGTTGCAGCGTGTGGTAGCGCCGCCCACCTCTGTAATAGTATTGTGAGTCAACGTAATGAAGCGCAGTGCATGTGTGCTCCTACTTCTGCAACTTTGCGCTTAACAAATTGCCGAAGTGGACACACGCTCAAATCGTGCATGTTGCCGGCAAAATTGCGCTCAAATGTTGCGCCGTATGTCTGCACTCTTTAAAGTAGAGAAATCTTTCTATATCGATCTGTTAATTGCCAATTTCCAACTCGAAAGCTATCGAGCCAAACTATATACACCTATTTCAAAAAACGTTGACATCTGAAATCTGAATCTGTGACCTAAAAACACTCGTAGCAACACTATTCGCCAACACAGGTCTCAGTTCGCCTAAAGGTCGTGGCATATTCCAGTAATGACAAGATAGATCACAACACATACTCACAGTACGTAATAATAATGCCAACGTTTTTTGAAATAGGTGTATACACCATAATATCTAGAACGATACAAGATAGATCACAACTCATACCCACAGTAATAAAAAAGTTCTTGTGCATCACAATCCCTCTCGGTCTCAGATTTCAGATTCAGATTCAGATTTCAGATGCCAACTCTTTTTAAAATAGGTGTATACACCATAATATCTAGTACGATATAAGAATACGAAGGGGCACTTGGTAGAAAAACTATGCTGATTAGGTTTTTTTGGTATGTGAAGAAAGTCAGACGAATCAATTAGAACGGTGAAGTAAAAAGAAGAATGTTGTGAATTGATTTTTTTATTTTACTATTACCCTGTCTTCGTAGCTGTGAGTCTAGGATGCTATAGAGACCACTGGAACCGTGCAATCCCCACTCTTGAAGGCAAAGATCGTCTTCTCAATGGACATTACAGGAGTAGGAGATATGCCATAGAGAAGTGTGCCTTGGCTGCTGCCAGACGAGGATGGAAGTACTTTGCAGTGCAACACCGAGGTTGGTGTGCATCCAGTCCCACAGCAGGTCGTACGTACAACAAATACGGACGATACCACTCTTGCAGAAATGGCAAGGGAGGACCTTGGGGCAACGATGTCTATGTATTAAAAGGTATTAAAAGATTAGAACGCAATATTATCAGTTTCATGCCAAGATAATCTTATAGCCACAAAATCTGATTAAATATAGCTTATTTGTTGCTTTGAAAGATGATAATGGTCCCTTTTCGCGTTCACAGATCCCGTTGTAAAACCGCTGTACTTATTGACATCAGACGCATTTGTACAGGGTTAGCCTCGAGTCAGTGTAAATTATTCACAAATATCAATAAAAACACGAAAAAATGTTGACATGAAACAATAGAAACATTTTTGAATTGCACCGACTGTTTTCTGAATCGAGGCTAACCCTGTAGTAAATGAGTCTTTTGTCAAGGACAGCGGTCATCTCTAAACAACGCGAAACTGGAATATTTACCCGCGGATATTTCACGAGTTGCGTCAGTAATATATAATACGAGCTAGGGGTGAAATCTCTGCGAGTATTAACTGTCTAATGATCCATTTCGAAATCACTAGTATGAATCCTGCAATCTGATTGGTTCCAAGCAGCAGTGATTCCAGACTAATCGCAATCGCACCAATTTGAACATCCAATCAAATTGCAGGAACAACATGAAACGGCCAATCACGGTTTTATAATTTTATATATTTAATATTACCAGGAGCCCATAAGTAGGAGCGTCCATACGGTATTGGATAGTGTCACAGCGTTTTCACAACTGTGGTTATTTTTAGAACAGTTTTCCCGCGAATTTTGACCAATCAGAGAACGTTTCAGGTATGACGTTTTTTATGAATTTTGATGAGATGGCAGGTAAAATAAAGATGGCATCCGATAACGACAAAGAGTATTCTTCAAGTGAACTAAACTACGAATCGTCTAGTGATAGTGAGAGCAGTATTGAGTCATTCGGTACATCAGAATCAATTGAAAGTGATAGTGGTGACGATTCTGCTTCTAAATAATAATAATAAATATTTATAAAGCGCTCATAGCGAAAGTTCTGAGCGCTGAATACAAAGATATATAAAAAATATATATAAAAATAAAATAAAAATATGTATATAATAAAAATAAAATAAAAATATTAGGTCTTAAATAAGTGAGTCTTCAGTTTTGACTTGAATATAGAGAGTGAGTCACAAGATCTAATATCAATGGGTAAAGTGTTCCAGAGGTAAGGCGCAGCTACAGCAAAAGCACGATAGCCATATGTCTTGAGATGGTAATCCACCGGCATCCAAAGCAAGTGGTTCGAAGAACTCGAACACGAAGTGACCGACTGAGAAGCTGTTGTTGTACAAAGTTGTAGCGTATGGATGCAAATTTAAGCCGAAGACTTTCAAAGACACTATTTTCGTCTAAACGGCTATTTCGTCAGAAAGTGAATTCAATTTATTCTTGGATGTGGTTTAGTGGTATCTTGTAATTATCGCTGTGGAGTTTGAAGACAAGGCTATTCAAAAACAAATTCGCTGAAACTGCATGATGAGCGACAGGACGAGTCACGAGTGAATCAACTAGATTACAAATAAGATTGGTGAAAGTAAGCGTGTTTGTTGTGTCTTTTCTGTTACCTAAAATGACTTAAAAATGGATTGTGAATATTTTTTTGTGAGTCTGATTTGAAATATACTTAATAAAAACACGCTTCATTCAAGTTTTGATGTTTAATTTACACACGCTTCACTGTCAATATATAAAAGTTGAGCAAAAATGACTCAAAATTACTTTGTTTTTAAACATTCAGTGACCTTCTTACTGCGGTACTCAGTATTATGCGAACTCAGACATTCAAACAGTCGGCTGGACTTGTCAATTACTCTAGTAATCACTAGTAATTCAAAACTCAAACGAATTCAAAACTAAATACATATTCTTCGACCAAATGATCCATAATTTAGCTCAAAATCATATTTGGTTTCCATTTGGTCAGTGGGTCTTCTGACTTTCATTGAGAATCGCAGTAAGAGGTTTTTGACTGGTTGAAGTAAGCCGTGCTTTGAACCATCGGCATCAACATGAACATCAACATGTGCTCGCGAAGAACTATCGCTTTCAATGCACCTTACTTGACTTTAACTTTGATTTTCTAACGTTTCAGAGACACAACGCTCCATAATACGTTTGTATTTCTCCGTGAAGTTAACATGAACTGATATTTCTGATCAGAAAACACGCGTTCACATTATCTATCCTCGAAACTCTACCACGAAATCGCCTGGCCATCACTTCAATTCAAATCCTGTAAGTTCACTTCGTTCGGGAAACGCAGTCTAGAATTTTAGGTCAAGGTTCAAAGAAGCGGCCTATGGAATCCCGGGAAGTTGTTGGTATGATAAAATTAGGAATCAGACACAAGGAAAACTGCATAATTCTGACTTTTATTTGTACATTTATTCGGGTCTGTCCGCCATTTTATTTTTGTAGTGAAACCGGAAATGAAACCGTTATACCAGAAACGTTCTCTGATTGGTCAAATGACCTTCTTTCGCGGAAAAACTGTACTAAAAATAACCACACTTGTGAAAACGCTGTGACATAGACCCAATATGGAGCATGGACGCTCCTACTTATGGGCTCCTGATATTACTGTGTGGATACGTATACACTGTCATTAAACCTTTACTATTACTATTTTCACGGCTAATGCTAGTACTTATTTAATCTTGTCACTATTTAAGGTACTCCTCAACAAAAGACAAGAAGTGGAGAAATCTGCGTCTTTCCATTCATCTACAGACGTGCAGTTTACAACAGTTGTACGACGAGGGACCTTGGGCGTGCTTGGTGTGCCGTCACACCTAGTTACGATGCCGATAGACTCCGAGGTGATTGCGCCTGCAGGCGTGGATTGCGACGTTGCGGAGTACATTGTTACAACTCGCGAAGTCAACGATGCTGCAAAGGACGGATTACGCATATATTCACTCCTTGCTTTTCCGGAATCCGATGGAGTAAGTATTGTACGACTTATTCTGACATGCTCTTTCTTGTGATGAGGTTCATTTCTTAATTAGATTAATTCTAAAAACTTGTTCCCAGTCCTTTACTCGTTTCCAAAGTGGCTAATTGTCATTTTCTCATTCGCTTGACTGCCCTTCAAACAAAAGGACCAAGTTGAGGCTAACGTTGTAGCTCCAATCCATTGTACCATACTGAACGTTAGCCTCAACTTGGTCCATTCGGTTTGAAGGCCAGTCTGAAGAGAATGAGAAAATGGTATATTGATGATTTACCCAAAACATATTTCCTACAAGGAACCCGATTATCTTAGTCATTCTCTTAATCGCCGATGTTATTTGTTTCCATTTTCTAGGATGGCGGCCTTGGGGATAAGCACACAAGTCCAAGTAGTTTGATGACACCCTATATAGCGAGTCATAAAGAACTATACTCATAATCACTTGCAATCATAATCAACTACAACGTCAAGTAATCTTATAATCAAGTAATTAAGCATAAAAAGTGATAAATTGTGTTAGAATATCTAACACAGGTCATCTTGATCTATAATCTTAATTGTGATGGAGTTATCAAACTTTATAGTTTAATAATACTTTATAATAATAAATTCGTCATTACAGTTCTTTTTTAGTTTTTGTATACTTTTATATGATTGGTAGTAAAGAAGATAATAAAAGTTTGACTGCGACAACCTTTGTCTGCATTCATTTGTTTGGTTGTTTTTGATGAGTGAGAAAATAAAGTAAAATATATGATTCAATATATGATATTATAAAATAACTATGATATAACGCACGCTCTGATTGGCCAAAGGATGCGTATTCCGCGTGCTTTATGAGAGCACACAGCACGCGCGCGCAGATATTCAAACATTTTGTAACGAACAAAATTGAAAACTTGCCTTAAAATCATAATTGTATTTTATAAAAGAAATAGAAAACTTGCCCGCTGTGCTATGTGCAGATTTATAGCACTTGGGGACTGATCAGAACACTCGAGAAGTGTTGAGAAGCACTCCGCTACGCGTCGTGCTTCTCTTAACACTTCTCTCGTGTTCTGATCAGTCCCCGCGTGCTATAAATCTGCACATAGCACGCGCGCTCGTTTTCTATTTCTTCAATAAACCTAACATATAGAGGTCAAAAAATCAGTTTATTAGTCCAGTAGATCAGCTAGATTTAGTTCAAATTTCTATTCTTCACGATTCTGTCCCCCTCATAAACAAGCCATTACGTCATAATGATTTAGGGCAACTGACAGTTGAATACGAACAACAACAACAACAATAATAATAATGGGAAACCTCACCCATCAAAGTTGATTTTTATGTGGGCACTTTAATTATAACGTTATGACGTAAGTTTGATACAGCCCTTTGCAAAAATTCTGTAAAAGCAATATCGATCGATATATCAATATATCGGGTGCATTGTGGGTAATGTTTATCATAAAATGGCTGAATAAGCCTCTAAAGTTCAAATTTTTCAAATATATTTTTCACATACATACTACAAAGGTTACTTGGGTTTAGATTCAGGTTTAATAATAGCTAAAATCAAAGAATTAGGATTATTCAAATTACTATATATTGATATATCGATATATTAGGATTTTACAGAATTTTTGCAAAACGCTGTATGAGATCATAATAAACTGATGGATTGATGAATATTCCTAACACTAGAAGGAATTATCTGGTAGCCAAGGTAAGCCCTGCTTATATCAAATATACACCGAATACCACACATCAATGTGTTTGCACGCATCTAACAAGGACCATATGTTGTAAGAGCAAGTTGGTCCACACCCTAAGGACCATATCCTGTAATAGCCACACGAAGTGTGTAAAGACCCATCTAACAAGGACAATGTCTTGTAAGAGCAAGAGCAAGTGGGTCCACACCCATCTAACAAGGACAATGTCTTGTAAGAGCAAGAGCAAGTGGGTCCACATCCATCTAACAAGGACAATATATTGTAAGAGCAAGAGCAAGTGGGTCCACACCCATCTAACAAGGGCAATATATTGTAAGAGCAAGAGCAAGAGGGTCCACATCCATCTAACAAGGACAATATCTTGTAAGAGCAAGAGCAAGAGGGTCCACATCCATCTAACAAGGACAATGTCTTGTAAGAGCAAGAGCAAGAGGGTCCACATCCATCTAACAAGGACAATGTCTTGTAAGAGCAAGAGCAAGTGGGCCCACACCCATCTAACAAGGACAATATCTTGTAAGAGCAAGAGCAAGAGGGTCCACATCCATCTAACAAGGACAATGTCTTGTAAGAGCAAGAGCAAGTGGGCCCACACTCATCTAACAAGGACAATGTCTTGTACGAGCAAGAGCAAGTGGGTCTACACCCATCTAACAATGACAATATCTTGTAAGAGCAAGAGCAAGTGGGTCCGCACACATCTATCAAGGACAATATCTCGTAAGAGCCATACGAAGTATGTCCCCATCCATCTAATAAGGACCATATCTTATAAGATCCACATCAAGTGTGTCCGCACCCATCTAGCAAGGACTATATCTTGTAGGAACCACACGAAGTGTGTCCGCACGCATCTAATAAGGACCATATCAAAAGTCATATCAAAAGTCATATCAAGAGCCACATCAAGTATAAATAAATAATATTGCTGAAGTCCGTTATTTTATAATTGCTATTATAGCTGCTATTACGCAGCTCTTATTTAATTAACCATAGCACATCTGAAAGAACAATATTAATTTGCTTTGCAAATCAAAGTTGTGCTATGTTGCGAATCGAAGTATAATCCATGACTTTAAAAACCTCGCATTTAAATAGACAAGTCAATTTCTCTGAAAACTAGTATTAGCACAATCGTTAGTACTTTACTGGAGTGATATGCTTGTGGCCGTTCCAAGTTGTAATTCTTCGTGTTACTCATATAAACTTTCCGTGATTGAACTGCATCGGTCCGTTATCCATGACATCTTTATGTATCAAAAATCCATTTAAAACCGTTTTGATTGAGTTTGACTAGTGTAGCAGAAAAACCATCATTTCTGATGCAGAAAGAACATAATGCAAACACTTATAATAGCATTAGGCGCTGCTTATCCGATGCAAGGCTCTGTACACTGAGCCGAGAAATGATGAAGTCGAGACGTTTTCTTTGGCTTTGTGCATTTTCACTTTTCGTTGCAGGTGTGTTATCAAGTAGAGATTTAGACGTGGGAGAAGTGGCCAGCATAAGGCACGCTGGACCAGAGTCTGAACTGAGAAAAGGTGAACCCTACTCATTGCATGCTTGATATTGTTAATGTTGTGTTAAGTTAGGCCGTATGCAATCATGGATCGTATTTCTAAAATCATTTGATACTTCATACGGTTAGTAAGGAACTCGGATAACAAATAAGGCTGACTAACACAGCGCGGGAAAAATACAAAACATTGCTAGATAATCACTTTTGCCGACATGTACAA
Source organism: Actinostola sp. cb2023 (assembly GCA_033675265.1). Lineage (NCBI taxonomy): Eukaryota > Metazoa > Cnidaria > Anthozoa > Actiniaria > Actinostolidae > Actinostola > Actinostola sp. cb2023. The sequence continues at coordinate 381,797 of JAUJYZ010000084.1, read as the reverse complement.
ATAGTTAGTTTCCATTTCAGTTTCCGACAAGAGTATTTGCATATACCAAACTGCCATACTATGCTTCGGGGGTAGGTGGGCGTGGGATACAAATATATTGCTAGTCCAGCTAACATGGCTTAGATTTGGAGCTTGTAGGTTTGAATATAAATTTCATAAAATATGTTCAGATCTGTTTACGGCAATTGTAATCACTAATTTTTGCTTACATTTACGAGTCGAAATGGCAATGTCACGTGACCTATCAAATCTTCACTTAAGCCCATCAAAGATGTCTTCATTAGAAGGACTATGCTAAAAGCACTGGGGGAAAATGCACACTCTTCAAACCTTGAACATTCATAGAAAAGTCTTTGGAAATGTCCAAAACCTTGGAATATTTTTGGAAATTGAATGTCGAAACCTCAATTGAATTGCGCATTTTCACTTTTCGTTGCAGGTGTGTTATCAAGTAGAGATTTAGACGTGGGAGAAGTGGCCAGCATAAGGCACGCTGGACCAGAGTCTGAACTGAGAAAAGGTGAACCCTAATCATTGTCTGCTTGATATTATTAAGATAAGTGGAGTATATATTAATCATGCATCGTATTTCTAAAATCATTTGATACTTCGATCATATATTCTGGGTCGTACCAACTACTGAGAAATTGCTGTACTCTTCCAGTAAATTAATTAATGTCATAACGATATCCATTTGTGTCACACCTTTAATTGAGACAAATGTCCGAGCCTCGGAAATCTCTGTTCTTTGGTACTGTCCAAAACCTTGGAAATTCTTTGGAAATTGAATGTTCAAGGTTAGCAAAATCTAACGCCATTCTTTTAGTGATTTCAGATGAAGAAATCAAAGATATCGATAAAACAGGAAATGATGAATCTGATGGTGAAGACGTTGACGACGACGAAGATAAAGATGATAATGATGAAATCAATAAGGAAGTGACTGACTTCCTCAACGAAGATGACGATGACAAGCCAGTAGACATATTCCAGGGTGTGGAACTACAAGAAGGAGACGTTGAAGACGACACAAACGTTGACGCAGAGAATGAGGACACTGAAGAAAAAGCTGATGCAGCTTTTAAATACCAAGACAGTTTTGGTAAATAACTGTTAAACAAATTGGGTATCGGGGAACCTGATTAAAACGACCAGGAGCCTGATTAAAGTATTGCACGCTTAGTTACTAAACCATAAAATATCACACGATTGACAGGCATTCGAAATTATTTCATTAAGTTCTTTCTCAGGTTGACTGCTTTTACATTCCAGGTTCTCCATCGAAAACACAGAAAAGAGTCTGCAAACACAAATGTAACAGCCAATGCTACGTTCCTTCGAGACAACAGTGTTGTAAAAACAAAGTCACCAGACGCCCGTGGCGTTGTTGTAAATATGTCTGCAATAACAAGTGCTTCAACCCAAAAACATACAAGTGCTGCAAAGGAAAAATAGTTGGAATAGCAAAGCGTTGTGGTTGTCCACATAAATGCGGTCAAAATTGCTACAATCCAGGAAATAAGAAATGCTGTCTCGGCAGAGTAGTTCCCAAGAACTTTCAATGCTGTAATCGCGGATGGCGAAAATGTGGTGGAAGTTGCTACAACCCTGGACACAAGAAATGCTGTCTCGGCAGAGTAGTTCCCAAGAACTTCCAATGCTGTAATCGCGGATGGCGAAAATGTAGTGGAAGTTGCTACAACCCAGGACACAAGAAATGCTGTCTCGGCAGAGTAGTTCCCAAGAACTTCCAATGCTGTAATCGTGGATGGCGAAAATGTGGTGGAAGTTGCTACAACCCTGGACACAAGAAATGCTGTCTCGGCAGAGTAGTTCCCAAGAACTTCCAATGCTGTAATCGCGGATGGCGAAAATGTAGTGGAAGTTGCTACAACCCAGGACACAAGAAATGCTGTCTCGGCAGAGTAGTTCCCAAGAACTTCCAATGCTGTAATCGCGGATGGCGAAAATGTGGTAGAAGTTGCTACAACCCAGGACACAAGAAATGCTGTAATGGCAGAGTAGTTCCCAAGAACTTCCAATGCTGTAATCGCGGATGGCGAAAATGTGGTGGAAGTTGCTACAACCCTGGACACAAGAAATGCTGTCTCGGCAGAGTAGTTCCCAAGAACTTCCAATGCTGTAATCGCGGATGGCGAAAATGTAGTGGAAGTTGCTACAACCCAGGACACAAGAAATGCTGTCTCGGCAGAGTAGTTCCCAAGAACTTCCAATGCTGTAATCGCGGATGGCGAAAATGTGGTAGAAGTTGCTACAACCCAGGACACAAGAAATGCTGTAATGGTAGAGTAGTTCCCAAGAACTTCCAATGCTGTAATCGTGGATGGCGAAAATGTGGTAGAAGTTGCTACAACCCAGGACACAAGAAATGCTGTAATGGTAGAGTAGTTCCCAAGAACTTCCAATGTTGTAATCGTGGATGGCGAAAATGTGGTGGAAGATGCTACAACCCAGGACACAAGAAATGCTGTAACGGCAGAGTAGTTCCCAAGAATTATCGATGCCCCATTGGTAAGACAGAGTCTGCTTTATTGTATATATTTGTCCAGTTGCGTCTTATAAAAGCAAACGTCGGGTAATCATGTGCATCAGTAACGTTTTTTTTCTTTGTGACAAGAATAGTATTAGAGCATTTAGTAGCGTGCAGATAATTAATTGAAAACACTTCAACTTGTTTGTTTGTAGGACGACGTATTGTGATTACAGCAGGAATGTATGGTGAGAATTATGCCAAGCAAACAAATTGTATCTTTAACGTGTGGGTAGTATAAAACATTGTTTGGAATTCTTTTTAGCAACGCACCTTGGATGCTATAGAGACCACGGGAACCGTGCAATTCCAAGTCTTGAAGGCAAAGATCGCCTTCTCAATGGACCATATAGGAGTAGAAGATATGCCATAGAGAAATGTGCCTTGGCTGCTGCCAGACGAGGATGGAAATACTTTGCAGTGCAAGCCGGAGGTTGGTGTGCATCCAGTCCCACAGCAGGTCGTACGTACAACAAATACGGACGATACAACACGTGCAGAAATGGCAAGGGAGGACCTTGGGGCAATGATGTCTATGCATTACAAGGTACGTCTTTACATTGGATTACATAGAGTGCATGTATCTATATTATATACAAATTCCTCAATTTCTGATATTTGAATATTTCAGGTATTCCTCGTCAGAGAACAACGAAGGGGGAGATCTGCGTTTTTCCATTCAAATACCAAGGATTGGATTACAACAGTTGTACGACGAGGGATCACCACAGACCTTGGTGTGTCGTTACACCAGATTATGATGTCGATACGCTCTGGGGACAATGCCCTATAGAACCAGGTATCCATTAGCTAGCTAGAGGTTATCATGATAAAGTTATCGTGTACTAAATATTATGATGTCGATACGCTCTGGGGACAATGCCCTATAGAACCAGGTATCCATTAGCTAGGTAGAGGTTATCATGATAAAGTTATTGTGTACTAAATATTATGATGTCGATACGCTCTGGGGACAATGCCCTATAGAACCAGGTATCCATTAGCTAGGTAGAGGTTATCATGATAAAGTTATCGTGTACTAAATATTGTAATGTCGATAAGCTCTGGGGACAATGCCCTATAGAACCAGGTATCCATTAGCTAGCTAGAGGTTATCATGATAATATGTCGATAAGCTCTGGGGGCAATGCCCTATAGAACCAGGTATCCATTAGCTAGCTAGAGGTTATCATGATAAAGTTATTGTGTACTAAATATTGTAATTGGTATCTTCAATCTATTTTAGGAAGTATTCTGGTCATAACTCATGGACTGACAGGTTAGTAAAAAGAAAGACACGAAATGACGACGAAGAAGAAAAAAGAAAAGTACCTTCAAAAATATAATTCATGAATTTTATCCTTGTAGCCAAGAACATAGGATGTTATAAAGACACGGTAAACCGTGCAATACCCACTCTTGAAGGCAAAGATCGTCTTCTCAATGGACCATATAGGAGTAGAAGATATGCCATAGAGAAATGTGCCTTGGCTGCTGCCAAATGAGGATGGAAATACTTTGCAGTGCAACACCAAGGTTGGTGTGCATCCAGTCCCACAGCAGGTCGTACGTACAACAAATACGGACGATACAAAACCTGCAGAAATGGCAAGGGAGGACCTGCGGGTAATGATGTCTATGTATTAAAAGGTACGTCTTAATTTATCAGATTTGTCACGCACCTCTCAGTACAGTGTACATATAAATTGCAAGACGAAATTTAAGTTGTATATCAATTACTGAATTCCTGACTATCTGTGTAGGTGCTGCTCATCAGAAAACAACAACAGGAGACATTTGCGTGTTTCCGTTCATCTACGAAGGCACACGTTACATCACAGGTTGTACAACGAGTCAGGGCAGCCAGAAACCTTGGTGTGCCCTCACACCCAATTACGACGGCGAAAAAGTTCGGGGAGTCTGTGCACCAAGAAAAGGATGAATAAACTTATTTAAAAAGTTAGTCACATGCAACTGTGAAAGGTGCGACACTGAAGGATCATGGGAGCTCAATCAATAAGTTGCAGCGCTATTCTTGATGGACGACTTCTACCAAGAAGGAACATGGCGAAGAACCAAATTCAAGTAACGTGCAGTTAGTGGACCGAATTCTGTGCCGAAGATCAAGGAGTCAGTCTGGTGTAATGACTTGGCAATTTATATTCCCATGATTCTCTGGTGTCATGCCTTTGTGACTCAAAGGTGACTACAGAACTATAGAACAGATTTTGGTAATAGTAGACAATTACGTACTGGCAGACAGATTATACATAACCGTACCATGCAGCCGCACGGCCGCCACGATCAACCCTGCGGCCATTTTGTATCACGTGCACTAATATCTTACCTAACTCAACTTTCGTTGTCTTTTATTTCATTTTTCACTTAGAGTCGTTATCGTATGAGTGGGAAAAAATCTACGGCACGAAGTTACGATGACAGTACGGAATCGAAAACATCTATTCAACCAATTACAAGGAGCAAAATCACTGATCATTTCACCCTCGTGAAATAAAGTTCACTATTATTAGCAGTTTTATTATTGATCAACCAATCAGAACTACTTCCAATTCATACGAAAACGACTCTATTTATTACATTGGTATTGAGAGCATTATTTGATCATCGATTTTAAAGCCATTTCCTATAGTTAGTAAGAACAATACAGTGTGTCCACACCAATCTAGCAAGGACTATATCTTGTAAGAACAACACGAAGTGTGCCTAGTATACCCATCTAATAAATAAGGGCTATATCTTGTAAGAGCTATATATCAATTGTGTCCGCACGCATATCATCTAGCAAGGACTATATCTTGTAAGATACACAAAGTGTCCCGTACGCATGCACCTAATAAAGACCATGCATATCTTGTAAGAACCACATCAACTATAAATAAAATCATTTTAGAGTAATAGGATCATACATCATCTCAAAACGACAAATATTGCTGAATACCGTTATTATATAACACCAAAGGCTTTTTCCTCCCCAAGTATTGATATAACGCAGGTCCTAAACCATAGCACATCTGAAAGAAAAATATTAATTTGCTTTGCAAATCAAAGTTGTGCTATGTTGCGAATCGAAGTATAATCCATGACTTTAAGCACCTCACATTTAAAGAGACAAGTCAAGTTCTCCGAAAACTAGTATTAGCACAATCGTTAGTACTTTACTGGAGTGATATGCTTGCGTTCGTTGCAAGTTGTAATTCTTCGTGTTACTCATATAAACATTTCGTGATTGGACTGCATCGGTCCGTTATCAATGACATCTTTATGTATTAAAAATCCATTTAAAAATCCGTTTTGATTGAGTTTGACTAGCGTAGCAGAAAAACCATCATTTCTGATGCAGAAAGAACATAATGCAAACACTTATAATAGCATTAGGCGCTGCTTATCCGATGCAAGGCTCTACACTGAGCCGAGAAATGATGAAGTCGAGACGCTTTCTTTGGCTTTGTGCATTTTCACTTTTCGTCGCAGGTGTGTCATCAAGTAGAGATTTAGACGTGGGAGAAGTGGCCAGCATAAGGCACGCTGGACCAGAGTCTGAACTGAGAAAAGGTGAACTCTAATCATTGTTTGCTTGATCATGTTGTGTTAAGCTAGGCCGTATGCAATCATGGATCGTATTTCTAAAATCATTTGATACTTCATATAATTCCAACCGGCTGACTGGGTCGTAAAAACTAGAAATTGTAGTACTTTTACTTTACTTATACCAAAATTCAACCTACCCCTCACTGATGAGGATTATTGGTTGTGCTCAGGCAGGCATTACACAGTCATTGAATATACACCTATTTCAAATAACGTTGTCGCGTTCAAAGCAACAAGCATCAAGCCAAGACCGAAGTGAATGCTGGTTTTGTGTTGGCAATTATTTAAATCACAATTGTTTCTATAAGGACTAATTACAAAATGTGAACATTTCCATGTGCTTGTTTGCATATCACACTTCGTTCTATAGAAAATAGGTCTGATTTGAATAATTTGCCAACACAAGACCAGCATGCACTTCGGTCTTGGCTTGACGCTTGTTGCTTTGAACGCGACAACATTATTTGAAATAGGTGTATATAGTACTCTTTAATGTCATAACGTGATACATTAGTGTTACACCTTGACGACAACTTGTGATTAAAATTACATTGACGGTATGTAAGGAACTCAGCTAACAAATAAGACCGACTAGCACAACATAAGAAAAACAGTTACAAAACATTGCTTGATCATAATCAATTTTTTGCCGAAAATTATGCAAATAGTTAGTTGCCATTTCAGTTTCCAAGAAGGGTATTTGCATGCTAGTCCGGCTAACATGGCAAAGATTTGGAGTTTGTAGGTTTTGATTTCGAAAAAGATGTACGGATCATCAGTAATTGTTATCGTGAATTTTTGTTAAATTTGCGGGTCGAAAACTGAAAGGCGATGAGTTTGTGTCATATGTCACGTGGCCTTTTAAATCTTTACTCAAGCCCAACAAAGATGTCATCATTAGAAATACTATGTTTTAAAAGCGCTGGGGGAAATGCACACTCTTCAAACTTTGGAAATTAATTGAAAAGTCTTTGGAAATGTTCAAAACCTTGGAATATTTTTGGAAATTGAATGACAAAACTCAATTGAATTGTGCATTTTCACTTTTCGTTGCAGGTGTGTTATCAAGTAGAGATTTAGACGTGGGAGAAGTGGCCAGCATAAGGCACGCTGGACCAGAGTCTGAACTGAGAAAAGGTGAACCCTAATCATTGTATGCTTGATATTGTTAAGCTAAGTGGAGTATACAGTCATTCTCAAAAAGGTTGTCCAGATGAAAAGACTACAATACTACAATAAAGTCACGTGATTCATTATGTTTTCAATTTCCTCGCGTAGAATTTCAATTTGAGATGCAAATGTACACGGCATTGCGAGAAAAGGATGTGATGTCGCTGGAAATTGAATGCTCAAGGCAAGAAAATTCTATGAAAATTCTATGAAAATTGAATTTGCCACCAATTTCCAAACCTTGCAAATGGAAACGAATTTCTTGGAATTTCCAAGGTTTCAAGAGTGCGTTTTATTCCAGTGAAATAGTAGGTGTGAAAGTTTGAACCGAATTCCGTAGATAGGTTGAAAGTTCAAGACGTCCAAATTTTGCTATCTTTGTAAGAATTGAACTTCTATGATAGTTGGAGGACAATGGCTTGCCATCCACAAGACACCAATCTAGACAAATTCTTATAGAAACAACAAAATTTGTACACAATGTAATTAGTTCGCTTTAAACTTTCGACAATTAACTTCTAATTTTTACATGCTTTAAATAATTATCGAGATAGTTATCGTATTTCATTGGTGTTCGTTGCGAAAGATAGAATTGACTAAACGTTACCAAAGCTTTGCTAACGCCATTCTTTTAGCGATTTTAGATGAAGAAATCAAAGAAATCGAAAAAGCAGGAAATGATGAATCTGATGGTGAAGACGTTGACGACGACGAAGATAAAGATGATAATGATGAAATCAATAAGGAAGTGACTGACTTCCTCAACGAAGACGATGATGACAAGCCAGTAGACATATTCCAGGGTGTGGAACTACAAGAAGGAGACGTTGAAGAGGACACGAACGTTGACGCAGAGAATGAGGAGACTGAAGAAAAAGCTGATGCAGCTTTGAAATACCAAGACAGCTTTGGTAAATAACTGTAAAAATAATTGGGTATCAGAGAACCTGATTACAATGTAAAACGACCAGGAGCATGATTAAAGTATTGCACGCATAGTTACTAAACCATAAAATATCACACGATTGACAGGCATTCGAAATTATTTCATTAAGCTCTTTCTCAGCTTGACTTATAAGAATACTGCTTAATTACATTCCAGGTTCTCCATCGAAAACACAGAAAAGAGTCTGCAAGCACAAATGTAACAGCCAATGCTACGTTCCTTCGAGACAACAGTGTTGTAAAAACAAAGTCACCAGACGCCCGTGGCGTTGTTGCAAACATGTCTGCAGTAACAAGTGCTTCAACCCAAAAACATACAAGTGCTGCAAAGGAAAAATAGTTGGAATAGCAAAGCGTTGTGGTTGTCCACATAAATGCGGTCAAAATTGCTACAACCCTGCAGGAAATAAGAAATGCTGTAACGGTAGAGTAGTTCCCAAGAACTTTCTATGCTGTAATCGCGGATGGCGAAAATGTGGTGGAAGATGCTACAACCCAGGACACAAGAAATGCTGTAACGGTAGAGTAGTTCCCAAGAACTTTCTATGCTGTAATCGCGGATGGCGAAAATGTGGTGGAAGATGCTACAACCCAGGACACAAGAAATGCTGTAATGGTAGAGTAGTTCCCAAGAACTTCCAATGCTGTAATCGCGGATGGCGAAAATGTGGTGGAAGTTGCTACAACCCAGGACACAAGAAATGCTGTAACGGCAGAGTAGTTCCCAAGAACTTCCAATGCTGTAATCGTGGATGGCGAAAATGTGGTGGAAATTGCTACAACCCAGCAAACAAGAAATGCTGTAACGGTAGAGTAGTTCCCAAGAACTTCCAATGCTGTAATCGTGGATGGCGAAAATGTGGTGGAAGATGCTACAACCCAGGACACAAGAAATGCTGTAATGGTAGAGTAGTTCCCAAGAACTTCCAATGCTGTAATCGCGGATGGCGAAAATGTGGTGGAAGTTGCTACAACCCAGGACACAAGAAATGCTGTAACGGCAGAGTAGTAGTTCCCAAGAACTTCCAATGCTGTAATCGTGGATGGCGAAAATGTGGTGGAAATTGCTACAACCCAGCAAACAAGAAATGCTGTAACGGTAGAGTAGTTCCCAAGAACTTCCAATGCTGTAATCGTGGATGGCGAAAATGTGGTGGAAGATGCTACAACTCAGGACACAAGAAATGCTGTAACGGCAGAGTAGTTCCCAAGAACTTACAATGCTGTAATCGCGGATGGCGAAAATGTAGTGGAAGTTGCTACAACCCAGGACACAAGAAATGCTGTAACGGCAGAGTAGTTCCCAAGAACTTCCAATGCTGTAATCGTGGATGGCGAAAATGTGGTGGAAGATGCTACAACCCAGGACACAAGAAATGCTGTAACGGCAGAGTAGTTCTCAAGAATTATCGATGCCCCATTGGTGAGACACAGTCTGCTTTATTGTATATATTTATTCAGTTGCGTCTTGTAAGAGCAAACTTCGAGTAGATACTGGACTTCTTGTTAAGACCAGTGTTCTTTAACACTGATAGATTTTCCAGTTTAAATAAAGTATTTATTATTACTAGTAGTAGTAGTAGTAATCATGTGCATGAGTAACGTTTAACATCGTGAGAAGAATAGTATCAATAATAGAGCATTGAGTAACGTGCAGAACGTGTTTATGGACATAATTATTGACAACACTTCAACTTGTTTGTTTGTAGGGCGACGTATTGTGATTACAGCAGGAATGTATGGTGAGAATTATGCCAAACAACGAAATTGTATCTTTAACGTGTGGGTAGTATAAAACATTGTTTGGAATTCTTTTTAGCAACGCACCTTGGATGCTATAGAGACCACTGGCACCGTGCAATACCCACTCTTGAAGGCAAAGATCGTCTTCTCAATGGACATTACAGGAGTAGGAGATATGCCATTAGGAAATGTGCCTTGGCTGCTGCCAGACGAGGATGGAAATACTTTGCAGTGCAACACAATGGTTGGTGTGCATCCAGTCCCACAGCAGGTCGTACGTACAACAAATACGGACGATACAACACGTGCAGAAATGGCAAGGGAGGACCTTGGGGTAATGATGTCTATGTATTAAAAGGTACGTCTTAATTTTTCAGATTTTGGTACGCAAAATTATTTTCATGTCATGTTGTTAATTGGATGATCATGCAATGGTTGAAATAGTTACAATTACCTTCGACCAAACAAATGCAACTTATTTTCACGGCTAAGTACTTATTTAATCTTGTCACTATTTAAGGTACTCCTCAACAAAAGACAAGAAGTGGAGAAATCTGCGTCTTTCCATTCATCTACAGACGTACAGTGTACAACAGTTGTACGACGAGGGACCTTGGGCGTGCTTGGTGTGCCGTCACACCTAGTTACGATGCCGATAGACTCCGAGGTGATTGCGCCTGCAGGCGTGGAAACCTACGTTGCGGAGCAGCTTGTTACAACTTGCGACGGCAACGATGCTGCAAAGGACGAATTACGTTTTTATCGAATCCCTGCTTCTCCGGAATCCGCTGGAGTAAGTATTGTTTCTGCCACTAGTTTTAATATTAGTGAGGTTGTGGTAGCGAAATATAAATACAATAGAATATTCATATCAGAATAACGTACATAATGAAATGGATAATGTACCTAAAAGATCTTCATCATTTTCATAAACATTCTCATAATTGCTGATGTTATTTGTTTCTATTTTCTAGGATGGTTTCCTTGGGGATAAGCACACAGGTCGACCAAGTAGTTTGATGACACCCTATATAGCGAGTCACAAAGAACTATTTCCATAATCACTTGCAATCATAATCAACTACAACGTCAAGTAATCTTATAATCAAGCAACACCAACATAACCAACGAAAACTGATGAAATATTTTCGCCGATTTTTATAGTTTTTGAAATCTCTAAGGTGTTGGCGAACTAAAACGTCTTTATACGCACTTGTTGATTCTCATTTAATGTTATAACCCAAATTCCATGGGGGGGGGGGGGGCAGTTCCATGTGGGGGGGGGGGGGGCAGTTCCATGTGGGGGGGCAGTACTTAGCAAAAGATATTCGGCAGACATTTTTTGTACGGTTCTCCTATTATTTCATTTGTATTGTTTCGCTTTGCAAGGGGAGCAGCTGTCCCCCCTGCCCCTGTGCTGTGTACGGCTCTGTAATCAGTTGTAAGTTAATTTTTCCACCTAATGTAAGTTGTGTTATAATAAATCCTATTTAAAAGTGTATAATTTTGTTTAAAATCTTAAAATTGCAGCCAGGGTGCATACAGTATATCAATCAAAATCAAAATCAAAGAATGACTATGTCAGGATTCCTGAAATGCATAGAACTCTCGTAGATCGATCTGGCACTAGCGCGCTAGTAATTTTAAATATAGTAAAACATAAATATGTACATCGCTGGATTTGTGAAGTCATGTACATCATTCGTCTCCGTTTTGTATCGGATCTTTTTTAAATAGCACATAATTTCATCGACAATCTTTGTAGAAAGTCTGTATTGACCATTACATTTTATTTCTATTAAAGTTTGATGGTTGACAATACAGAGGAGAGGGACTGGGTTGAGACAGAGAGGGACTGGGTTGAGGATCAAATTGACACATTGTTTTTAGCAAAGCGTTGTATACAAAATGCCACAATGTTAATATAGCCATCTTATAAAGGTTTTAAACATTGCGTGTACGGAGGTCATCACGTTGGGTTTTCTTGCATCTTAAGCAGCGTCGTTTGTTGTGCATCATCGCTTACCCAAGAGCGCGAACATCGTAATCATTAAAAGTGCATTAGTTCTGCTTTGATTAACAAACAATGAAAGCTTTTTAAAAACACGATGAATAATTAAAAAGTGATAATAATAATAATAATAATAATAATAATAATAATAATAATAATAATAATAATAATAATAATAATAATAATAATAATAATAATAATAATAATAATAATAATAATAATAATAATAATAATAATAATAATAATAATAATAATAATAATAATAATAATAATGACATTTCTTCAGAATTCTGTTGAATGTTAATCCTTTAGAATTGTTTCATTTTATAAATTCAAGTTTTCATTCGAAATGTTGTCCATACGATGACATAGTTCTCACCGGTACATACAAAATACACGCCAAAGTATCCTTCCAAAAAGACGCGTAAAATCTAGCCGAGCGATTTTGATCAAACTTCACAGTAGTAAGCTAAGGCAATTTATATACTGCTCTTTTAGCTGTGAAAGTTTCATTAGGGGTGATAAGGCTTACTTTTTGTTTGTTTACATCGAACAAGAATTAGTAAATATCCTCTGCATTTATCGTCACGAGGGAGAGGTACCGAATAGAAGTAGTCATTGTTATTGGTGCGGCACCTACTAGAATTGGGTCCTATATACTATATATGGTCCCTGTCATACTTTCAGACAAGAACGCACAGTATATATACACGTGATCTTGTTTATACTGCATTCACTCAAGTATTAGTCTAGTGGCTTAATATATATACACTTAAGGCCCAGACACACGTTGCAACTTTTCTTGTAACGTTGCGCGCAACAAGAGTTCTTTGTGGTGTCACACGATGCAACGTTGCGCGCAACAGTTGCAGAAGTAGAGCTCGATCCTACTTCTGCAACTGTTGCGCGCAACGTTGCAAGAAAAGTTGCACCGTGTGTCCGATCCCATACAAAAAATTGTGTTGCAATGCGTATACTATCATTTGGATGTATCCGATTTACAGATCTCTGTAGCGCCTCACATGAGAAATTTGACCAATTAGAGCTGTTCAATCGGTCACGTGCGTGAACCTTCATCCCTCCGTTCAGAACTGATCATTAATAATAATGTATTTCATATTCTGTATTTAAAATATATCTTTGATTTTGATTTAATAAAGTGTATACATAAAAAAAAAAAAGAACTGATTAATAAAGCATTAGCAAAAAGAGTGTGTTTGTCGGGATAAGAGATCATACATTTTGACATGGAATCAGCCAATCAGAACGCGGGTACTATGTAAGCCGCCCTCGAATTAACGCCGCCCGCGCGGAATAAAAGGAATTAACAGAGTAATGGAATTACAAATGGTCTTGAGAGCAGAAGCTTCGTCAATAATTTGATAAAGATTACAACAATTTTTAATTTAAACATGTTTCGGCAGTGCTGCTGCCATCATCAGTAATTTAATGAGTGATCTATACAATGTATGAGCTTATATAAAATATATCAGTATGAAGAACAAAAGAACATTGAAGTATGTGATTACAGTGAAAGTTTTAAATTTACATGAGAGACTTGTTGATTTAAAGAGGGCTTTTCCCAAAGGATGTGAATGGCTTCCTTAATTTTCAATTGGAAGCCAGTTCTGGCCTGATCAAGTATCTTAAATGATTCATTGGAGCATAGGGCTCGACATTCCGACGAGCTCTCTAGATGTTTGTAAATGTGAGAGGCCTTATCCGTAGTAAGGTGTTCATGCATGCGCGTAGTAAGGTGTCGAGAGGTTTCACCGAATTAACAGTGACGATGATGATGTTGTTGTTGTTCATGTTGATATTGATCGATGATTTAGCGCATGAAATCATGAGTGGTAGAGTAGTACCCTTTAGAGTCCTCTCCATTAATTTGTACTTTACTCGTGTCTGGACCTGAAGTTCACTGCTAGCTTTATTTCAGTTAACCTCGATTAAAAATGATCGGTGGGACTTAGAATAAAGTAAAAAAAAGAAGACGAAATGGTCAGGACATGACTCTTGTGAATTAATGAGTGATTTAAAGCGTAAAAAACTGCTTACTCAAGCATAGTAAGTGCGGCACATGTTAATACAATCTCAAGGCGTTTCATTGTCAAAGCTTCATGAAGGCTTCAAACTAAAAGGATGGCTAGCACGAAGTGGCTTCTTGGCGTCAATTTGTTGCTCTTAACCGCAGTTTTACTGGCAAACGAAATCCCCAAAGAAGATAAACAAACAGAGATAAAACAAGGTAAAAATATGGGTTTGATTTTGTTTTCCTGAGCTAAGTTTGTTCAGAGTTTGTACAGCTTAAAAAACGCCACAGATTTCAGTAATGAATGTTATTCAATTCATTTGCTTTGTTCTGTTTTCCATCCTGGCGGTTTTTTGTAATGAGAAACTTTTTCCTTTATTAAAAAAAGGAATCCAAGTACGTAGTTTTTAATTATTGTTTTGAAAGAATGGAAAGTTTCCATCAAAGATGCGCCGCATATAGCTAGTAATGGCAGGTATTTTGAATATCACAGAAAAGTGATTTTTATTTCCCATATTTAATACATAACGCATACATAACGCACATCTACATGTTACTGCATTTATAGTTAAGTTAGAAATCGCCGATCGAACACAAGAGGTAGTAGTTTTTCATTCATTGTGCGGTTGGACCAAATCTCTTTAAATGAGTCTACCGATAGGGTACGATCTATCTTAAGGTCAAATAATATTGCTCCTCAGTGCCTGTCATCGCTAGTTTCAACTACAAAACATCGTTACTCTACAAGAGCAGCTAACGGACGGACATTAGTTTTCTCCAAGGCTAAGACCAATGCGGGCAAGCGTATAGATTCTTCTTCTTATCCTCCATCGCTCTGGAATCGTTTTTCAAATGAAGTGACTAGAAGTGCATCTTAATAATACATTCAACAACTCGTGCCTAAAGTAGCAGTTTTAAAAAGTTAAATGACGCCCAGGAATTTATACGACTGATCACTATATACATTATTCTAATTACATGGCTATTTTAGACTATCAGAAAATATATCTATCAGTCCAATTATATGACATTAGTAATTGTTAATTTCGGACTGAAAGTTAGGTACAATAAATTTACAAATAATTTAAGATCGAGGAAACATTATCATTTACTATGAGTATTATATTATATATGCGCCAGATTGGAAAAAAGCCCAGCTTTATCCACCAATGAAGTCAGTGTTATTATTATACTTATACCTACAATTTACTGATTCAGCCGTACAGTAAATCAATTTAAAGAAAACCACTTAGGTCTCTACAGCAATTTTAATCCACTGAGATTAATAAAATTGAAGCATTAAATGTCAATAATGAATCAGGTAGCTAGGCATGACCAAGACTAGGTTTTCAACTTCAAAACATTTCAACAAAAAAGTGGCAATTTAATAAACTTGGTGTGAATCCAAGTAGAAACTTTCCAATCTCAACCACTACTGTCTAAGTATAGAAGTCTTCCACGTTTACTTCAAGAAGAAGCGTTTCGTGCATGGGAGCTGTCATCCATTGCTTTGCATCGCTAATAAGCGTCGTTTGTTTTGCATCATTTAATACAAGATTTTACACCTTAATTTAAAGCCATGAATACCTTAAAGTGCCTATAACGCCTGTGAGTTTGTTTTAAAAATCGATTATATATTAAGTGAATAGTTGCAGGTTTCAGTATTTTGTGATTTGAACTTCGCGTTTGCAAGTTATAGAGGTTTGAAAATGCGATATGGAAATTAGATGACGTCAAAATGACGCACTTTAAGGAATCAGGTCTTACACAGAAACACCCTTGTGCAAATTACTGACATTTTAAAACTTGCAATATCTTTTCACAGTTTATAGATATGATTTGATAAACTTTGTATCCTATTTCAGAAAGAACACAACTAAATAAGCTATGGCATCATTCCTTAAGCTACGTCACCAAATTAACATATCCCGATTTCAAACCTCTATAACTCACAAACACGAAGTTCAAATCACAAAATACTGAAACCTGCAACTATTCACTTAATATATAATCGATTTTTAAAACAAACTCACAGGGGTTATAGGCCGCTTTAAACTAGATATCTTACAGTTGAACTACGAGAATTTATTTATTTATTTCAAGGAAGCACGAATAAATAGATGATTATGAATCATGAGAAGCTATGACCGCTAGGATGTCTGGGAAGGCGCAGTATATCAGCTACTTTTTATGCAGACTTGAAGATTTCAAATTTGAAGAACTTTGAACTAAAAGGGACAACTATTCATAGGAAATCAGGAAGATAGGAAGGATTTACCATTCTACGACTTTATTTTGAGATCATTATAGCGTTCTCCTGAATTTGCCAATTGATTCATTAAAGTTGTCATTATTATAGACCGAATGCATTAATGGTGGAATCAGTAAATACAGGAGCCCATAAGTAGGAGCCTCCATCTGGGATGTATTTGTGAGACGACCTGTGACCGGATCAGGCTATTTATAGAACACCAGTTTTGCCGCGAAATTTTAACACCAGCGGGATTTTTGATTTCGGCTTTGTTACGGAGTTTCTAGCTTTTGGCTTGGTAGGTTTACTATTTGATGTTTTTTTAGTTAGTCCTTGAGAAACAGAACACGCACTTGAAAACTCTTGGTCACTTTCCGATGAAGTACTAAACTCTGCAAACTAAGAGTCACTGTAACTATCACTATCATTTTCGCTCTCTTCATGCACTTTCAGTTTCTTCAATTTCGCCAATTTCTTCGTCGGCCACTTTGTTCATATATCACAAATAAACACAAATCATCTACCTCATTGATGCTGATTGGCTCTGTTTAATTCCCATGGGGGATTCCTATTGATTGATGATTAGTTCGCGGGAAAAGGTGTTCTAAAAATAGCCTGATCCGGTCACAGGTCGTCTCACAAACCCAGTACGGTAGATGGAGGCTCCTACTTTTGGGCTCCTGGTAAATATCATTTATTGTGTAGTTAGTAATATAGTACATCCATCGTTTCAAAGAGTATAATCACCGAAAAACAAACCTATATAATTTTAGAGCGATTCTACAAAAATGTAAAAAAAGTTAGAGCGACTTGAAATCACAAAGATTTGTATGGAAATTGAGCTTTGGACTGACTAGCCTCGTTTCCATGCATTTGATATGAATAATAATGAACTGGCATGTGTAATTATAACCCGAAAGTTGTCCAAACTCATCCCCGTTGGGTTTTCTAGCCATTTACTTCCCTCCACTAAAGCTTAGAATGCGACTTAATTTTCACTTCGAATTGAAGTCTCAGCTAGAGAAACCTATTTCAATTGAAAACCTCTCAACCGTCATTTACTGTGAATAAGCCAGTTCGGAGTTTAAGAATAAGGTTCAGTGCGCATGCGATGTTATCCCGAATTTATCACCTTCTTTTGTTAACGTTTGTGGTATTTTTAAATGTCTTCTCTTTCATATATTTTTGACTTATTATAAGAAGACCGACTCTGTATTCTCTTGCAATCCAGGCCTAGTTCTTCTGGGAGCGTGTTGTTTGCCCACCACTACTATTTATTCAAGTCCACCCACAGGCAGCCCAACCATTGCTTTAGAGGCTACTAAATAATTCAATAAAAATGATATTTGCGTCTTTTTTTGATGGGCTTCCTGTGGTAGAGCGCGCGCGCATTTATGTATTGGGTTCCCTGTGTTGAGTAATAATACGTATCGAGCGCGCGCGCTCATTTCTACCACAGGAAGCCCATCAAAAAAAGACGCAAATATCATTTTTATTGAATTATTTAGTAGCCTCTAAAGCAATGGTTGGGCTGCCTGTGGTCCACCGGCAATATTCTACACACTACTTATTTTATTTCATGTACAAATACCAAGGTAAGCTACTTGTAGCCTCTTCTTACGGCGTTTTATCCGAGGATATTGGTTCCGAGGATATTGGGTTACCTGTGGTGGGGGTTAATTAACCGCGGGGGACTAAGGCGAACCTCGCCTTAGTCCCCCGCGGTTAATTAACCCCCACCACAGGTAACCCAATATCCTCGGAACTAATATCCTCGGATAAAACGCCGTAAGAAGAGGCTACAAGTAGCTTAATACCAAGGAATACCGTTAATGTTTTTCTATATTGTGGTGCTAAATAAAACAAATTGTATGTATCACTACAGATGAAGGAATCACAAACAATGATGGCGCTACAGATGATGAAGACGACGATGATGACGACGATGATGCTCTGGACTTTCAATTTGACGACATCGACTATTTAGATGGGCTGGACAACACTGAAGGTAACATACTAATCAACCTTGGAGGCAAATGGGAAGTCGACTACTTGCCTCTCACTAAACACTGTAATACCCCATTCACACCAAACCTTGTTTAGTTAAACTGAGTTTTTCTTGCTTCTCTAATTCGAGGGCATCTAATTTCACGAGAATCAAACTACCTGGTATTTCTACTATGCAACATAAAGGACAGTTTACCAGCAGTTTTGTGCCAGAGGTTGTGTGGCGTTTGTAGATAATTTCCTAAACCTGTTTAGTTAAACCACTTTAAAACATGTTTAAGCCTTGGTGTGAACGGGGTCTGAGTTGTAATTCCTGTTCTGGGGACTCACCCTTTCGCGTGCTAAGTTGAATTGCTGTTGGTGCACTTTCTTGCTTCAAAGGTTTATTTTACAATCAATTTACAACCCAAACATGACTCTATAAACTTGCTGCTTGTTTTTCGTGTTAGGTGCACTCGTGGACAAAAGGGTAGCATGCCCTCGCCGATGTGATGGCAAGTGCTATGATCCTGTGAAGCGTCAGTGCTGCAAAGGTCTTCTTATCCATGGCTTCTTCAGCTGTTCGGATTGTACCAAAAATATGAATAAATGTCAAGACAGGTGTTATCCAAAGAGCGGTTACAAATGCTGCTACAACAAAGTCATCCCCGACGCCTGGCAATGTTGTTCGCACCACTGTGGAGGCACTTGTTACAACTCAGGAAAACAAAAGTGCTGCTACAATAAACTCATCCCAGTAAGTAAGATCTGCTGCAAGCCGGGGCACTATTGTGGCAACAATTGCTACGACAAGAAAGTTGCCAAATGCTGCAATAATGTGGCAATTGATATCAAAGCAAAGTGCTGTCAAAAATGTGCAAATCGATGCTTTGATCCTAAGACAAAACAATGCTGTCACAACCAAATCATTCCTGCTGCTATGAAATGCTGCAGACCAGGACAAAGTGCTTGTAGTAATAAGTTCTGCTACAACTCGCGAAGCCACAAGTGCTGTCACGGCAGAGTCATCCCTAAAGCTACTAATTGCTGCAGACCAGGACAAAGTGCTTGTAGTAATAAGTTCTGCTACAACTCGCGAAGCCACAAGTGCTGTCACGGCAGAGTCATCCCTAAAGGTACTAAATGCTGCAGACCAGGACAAAGTGCTTGTAGTAATAAGTTCTGCTACAACTCGCGAAGCCACAAGTGCTGTCACGGCAGAGTCATCCCTAAAGCTACTAAATGCTGCAGACCAGGACAAAGTGCTTGTAGTAATAAGTTCTGCTACAAATCGGGAAGCCACAACTGCTGTCACGGCAGAGTCATCGCTAAAGGTACTAAATGCTGCAGACCAGGACAAAGTGCTTGCAGTAATAAGTTCTGCTACAACTCTCGAAGCCACAAGTGCTGTCACGGCAGAGTCATCCCTAAAGCTACTAATTGCTGCAGACCAGGACAAAGTGCTTGTAGTAATAAGTTCTGCTACAACTCGGGAAGCCACAAGTGCTGTCACGGCAGAATCATCCCTAAAGGTACTAAATGCTGCAGACCAGGACAAAGTGCTTGCAGTAATAAGTTCTGCTACAACTCGCGAAGCCACAAGTGCTGTCACGGCAGAGTCATCCCTAAAGCTACTAATTGCTGCAGACCAGGACAAAGTGCTTGTAGTAATAAGTTCTGCTACAACTCGGGAAGCCACAAGTGCTGTCACGGCAGAATCATCCCTAAAGGTACTAAATGCTGCAGACCAGGACAAAGTGCTTGCAGTAATAAGTTCTGCTACAACTCGCGAAGCCACAAGTGCTGTCACGGCAGAGTCATCCCTAAAGCTACTAATTGCTGCAGACTAGGACAAAGTGCTTGCAGTAATAAGTTCTGCTACAACTCGGGAAGCCACAAGTGCTGTCACGGCAGAGTCATCCCTAAAGCTACCAAATGCTGCAGACCAGGACAAAGTGCTTGTAGTAATAAGTTCTGCTACAACTCGGGAAGCCACAAGTGCTGTCACGGCAGAGTCATCCCTAGAGCTACTAAATGCTGCAGACCAGGACAAAGCGCTTGTAGTAATAGGTTTTGCTACAACTCGCGAAGCCACAAGTGCTGTCACGGCAGAGTCCTCCCTAGAGCTACTAACTGCTGCAGACCAGGACAAAGAGCTTGTAGTAATAAGTTCTGCTACAACTCGCGAAGCCACAACTGCTGTCACGGCAGAGTCATCGCTAAAGGTACTAAATGCTGCAGACCAGGACAAAGTGCTTGTAGTAATAAGTTCTGCTACAACTCGCGAAGCCACAAGTGCTGTCACGGCAGAGTCATCCCTAAAGCTACTAATTGCTGCAGACCAGGACAAAGTGCTTGTAGTAATAAGTTCTGCTACAACTCGCGAAGCCACAAGTGCTGTCACGGCAGAGTCATCCCTAAAGCTACTAAATGCTGCAGACCAGGACAAAGTGCTTGTAGTAATAAGTTCTGCTACAACTCGCGAAGCCACAACTGCTGTCACGGCAGAGTCATCGCTAAAGGTACTAAATGCTGCAGACCAGGACAAAGTGCTTGTAGTAATAAGTTCTGCTACAACTCGCGAAGCCACAAGTGCTGTCACGGCAGAGTCATCCCTAAAGCTACTAATTGCTGCAGACCAGGACAAAGTGCTTGTAGTAATAAGTTCTGCTACAACTCGCGAAGCCACAAGTGCTGTCACGGCAGAGTCATCCCTAAAGGTACTAAATGCTGCAGACCAGGACAAAGTGCTTGTAGTAATAAGTTCTGCTACAACTCGCGAAGCCACAAGTGCTGTCACGGCAGAGTCATCCCTAGAGCTACTAAATGCTGCAGACCAGGACAAAGTGCTTGTAGTAATAAGTTCTGCTACAAATCGGGAAGCCACAACTGCTGTCACGGCAGAGTCATCGCTAAAGGTACTAAATGCTGCAGACCAGGACAAAGTGCTTGCAGTAATAAGTTCTGCTACAACTCTCGAAGCCACAAGTGCTGTCACGGCAGAGTCATCCCTAAAGCTACTAATTGCTGCAGACCAGGACAAAGTGCTTGTAGTAATAAATTCTGCTACAACTCGGGAAGCCACAAGTGCTGTCACGGCAGAATCATCCCTAAAGGTACTAAATGCTGCAGACCAGGACAAAGTGTTTGCAGTAATAAGTTCTGCTACAACTCGCGAAGCCACAAGTGCTGTCACGGCAGAGTCATCCCTAAAGCTACTAATTGCTGCAGACCAGGACAAAGTGCTTGTAGTAATAAGTTCTGCTACAACTCGGGAAGCCACAAGTGCTGTCACGGCAGAATCATCCCTAAAGGTACTAAATGCTGCAGACCAGGACAAAGTGCTTGCAGTAATAAGTTCTGCTACAACTCGCGAAGCCACAAGTGCTGTCACGGCAGAGTCATCCCTAAAGCTACTAATTGCTGCAGACTAGGACAAAGTGCTTGCAGTAATAAGTTCTGCTACAACTCGGGAAGCCACAAGTGCTGTCACGGCAGAGTCATCCCTAAAGCTACCAAATGCTGTAGACCAGGACAAAGTGCTTGTAGTAATAAGTTCTGCTACAACTCGCGAAGCCACAAGTGCTGTCACGGTAGAGTCATCCCTAGAGCTACTAAATGCTGCAGACCAGGACAAAGTGCTTGTAGTAATAAGTTCTGCTACAACTCGGGAAGCCACAAGTGCTGTCACGGCAGAGTCATCCCTAAAGGTACTAAATGCTGCAGACCAGGACAAAGTGCTTGC
This sequence comes from Actinostola sp. cb2023, assembly GCA_033675265.1. Lineage (NCBI taxonomy): Eukaryota > Metazoa > Cnidaria > Anthozoa > Actiniaria > Actinostolidae > Actinostola > Actinostola sp. cb2023. Next base: position 359,754 of record JAUJYZ010000084.1, on the reverse strand, counting down.
AGTAATAAGTTCTGCTACAACTCGCGAAGCCACAAGTGCTGTCACGGCAGAGTCATCCCTAAAGCTACTAATTGCTGCAGACCAGGACAAAGTGCTTGTAGTAATAAGTTCTGCTACAACTCGGGAAGCCACAAGTGCTGTCACGGCAGAATCATCCCTAAAGGTACTAAATGCTGCAGACCAGGACAAAGTGCTTGCAGTAATAAGTTCTGCTACAACTCGCGAAGCCACAAGTGCTGTCACGGCAGAGTCATCCCTAAAGCTACTAATTGCTGCAGACTAGGACAAAGTGCTTGCAGTAATAAGTTCTGCTACAACTCGGGAAGCCACAAGTGCTGTCACGGCAGAGTCATCCCTAAAGGTACTAAATGCTGCAGACCAGGACAAAGTGCTTGCAGTAATAAGTTCTGCTACAACTCGCGAAGCCACAAGTGCTGTCACGGCAGAGTCATCCCTAAAGCTACTAATTGCTGCAGACCAGGACAAAGTGCTTGTAGTAATAAGTTCTGCTACAACTCGGGAAGCCACAAGTGCTGTCACGGCAGAATCATCCCTAAAGGTACTAAATGCTGCAGACCAGGACAAAGTGCTTGCAGTAATAAGTTCTGCTACAACTCGCGAAGCCACAAGTGCTGTCACGGCAGAGTCATCCCTAAAGCTACTAATTGCTGCAGACTAGGACAAAGTGCTTGCAGTAATAAGTTCTGCTACAACTCGGGAAGCCACAAGTGCTGTCACGGCAGAGTCATCCCTAAAGCTACCAAATGCTGTAGACCAGGACAAAGTGCTTGTAGTAATAGGTTTTGCTACAACTCGGGAAGCCACAAGTGCTGTCACGGCAGAGTCATCCCTAGAGCTACTAAATGCTGCAGACCAGGACAAAGTGCTTGTAGTAATAGGTTTTGCTACAACTCGCGAAGCCACAAGTGCTGTCACGGCAGAGTCCTCCCTAGAGCTACTAACTGCTGCAGACCAGGACAAAGAGCTTGTAGTAATAAGTTCTGCTACAACTCGCGAAGCCACAAGTGCTGTCACGGTAGAGTCATCCCTAAAGGTACTAAATGCTGCAGACCAGGACAAAGTGCTTGTAGTAATAAGTTCTGCTACAACTCGCGAAGCCACAACTGCTGTCACGGCAGAGTCATCGCTAAAGGTACTAAATGCTGCAGACCAGGACAAAGTGCTTGTAGTAATAAGTTCTGCTACAACTCGCGAAGCCACAAGTGCTGTCACGGCAGAGTCATCCCTAGAGCTACTAAATGCTGCAGACCAGGACAAAGTGCTTGTAGGAAGAAGTTCTGCTACAACCCGAAACGCCAACAGTGTTGTCATGGAAGAACAATTCCTCTTAGATGGAAATGTTGTAAGCCTGGAGATAAAGCTTGTGGTAATTAATGAGTGTTTTGTTTGTGCATATTCTTGAAGTGTTAGAATCTATTTAACCACTCTATGAATAATCTAGACTGATTCCATTTTATTCCATTTTATTTATTTTCTAGCTGGTAAACTACGAAAAATAACAAAAGGATTGTGGGGTGAGTGAAATTAAGTAATCATCCATACAAGCCGAATAGGCTAACAATTTCATTGTTGAATGGTAATACCGCTGTCCACATAGAATATCTATAATTTTAAGGAAACAGAAAGAGTGAATGTAATGTTCAAAGCCGAGAATGAGCCGAGGCGAAGCCGAGGACTGGAAACCCCGTCTAGTTTTGGAACGACTTCTCATACTCATTAATTATTACATGCAATGACCTAAAGGCAATATAAATAAAGAGTTGCAAGATTTTAGCCCGGAAAAGCAAGAATTCCAGTCTGCATATTCTCTGCTTATGCGCAGAGTCGAGGACATCGTATCCCACATGTGTTGGACTCTTGAGTAGCATGAAGTAGATCGAGCCTGCTTTCAGATTGAATCTAATTTGGACAGAGTGGTATTGCCTCTACTCTGTCCAAGGTCCCGATGATTGTTATATCAGGGATAAGAACTCAGGAAAGAGTACTTTGAAATCCATCATTTCAAAGTTTTCAAAGTCCTTGGACTTTGAAATCATTTCAAAGTACTCTTGAGCGGACTTTCCGGGGTTTCCAGGTCCATCATGTGACCGGATTTGATGTACCGGATTGGCTGGTTATACCTCATGAATAATTTTGAGAAGACACTATAATATTTCAATGTAAAGGTAATCAGTTATTTAGGGTATTTGATGGAGCATATATGAAATATGAGCAGCCGTTGCGAATATGTATCGGACTTATCAAATGCATTCACATATGTATAAAATAATGTTCTACTAAATACAAATACGTGATTTTAAAGCAAGTTTTCAATTTTGTTCGTTACAAAAATGTTTGAATATCTGCGCGCGCGTGCACTGTGCTCTCATAGAGCACGCGGAATACGCATCCTTTGGCCAATCAGAGCGCGCGTTATATCATAGTTATTTTATAATTAAGAAATTTTCAAGTTAGCAGTAAGTTTGGCCGCCCAGAAAATCAAAGTTAAAGTCTATATGCAAATGAAGACGATTTTGTATCAAAAATATAAGCTCTGCTACGGTGGTTATGATTTCTATTGTTTTTCTCATGGATTATTAACGAATATGATAAGCAATCATACTACACGCCAAAATTTCTAGTACGACACATCGTATGCATCCAAAGTGAACTGAGGAAGAGAAATCAATAAGAACTTCGATCGAAGGAAAAAGAAGAATGTTGTGAAATCATTTAATTCCTATTTTACTATTACCCTGTCTTCGTAGCTGTGAGTCTAGGATGCTATAGAGACCACTGGAACCGTGCAATACCCACTCTTGAAGGCAAAGATCGTCTTCTCAATGGACCGTATAGGAGTAGAAGATATGCCATAGAGAAATGTGCCTTGGCTGCTGCCAGACGAGGATGGAAATACTTTGCAGTGCAAGCCGGAGGTTGGTGTGCATCCAGTCCCACAGCAGGTCGTACGTACAAGAAATACGGACGATACAACACGTGCAGAAATGGCAAGGGAGGACCTTCGGCTAATGATGTCTATGCATTACAAGGTACGTCTTTATATTGGATTACATAGAGTGCATGTATCTATATTATATACAAATTCCTCAATTTCTGATATTTGAATATTTCAGGTATTCCTCGTCAGAGAACAACAAAGGGGGAGATCTGCGTTTTTCCATTCAAATACCAAGGATTGGATTACAACAGTTGTACGACGAGGGATCACCACAGACCTTGGTGTGCCGTTACACCAGATTATGATGTCGATAAGCTCTGGGGGCAATGCCCTATAGAACCAGGTATCCATTTTAGCTAGCTAGAGGTTATCATGATAAAGTTATCGTGTACTAAATATTGTAATTAGTATCTTCAATCTATTTTAGGAAGTACTCTGGTCATAACTCATGGACTGACAGGTTAGTAAAAAGAAAGACACGAAATGACGAAGAAGAAAAAAGAAAAGTACCTTCAAAAATATAATTCATGAATTTTATCCTTGTAGCCAAGAACATAGGATGTTATAAAGACACGCTAAACCGTGCAATACCCACTCTTGAAGGCAAAGATCGTCTTCTCAATGGACCTTATAGGAGTAGAAGATATGCCATAGAGAAATGCGCCTTGGCTGCTGCCAAACGAGGATGGAAATACTTTGCAGTGCAAGCCGGAGGTTGGTGTGCATCCAGTCCCACAGCCGGTCGTACGTACAAGAAATACGGACGATACAACTCGTGCAGAAATGGCAAAGGAGGACCTGCGGCTAATGATGTCTATGTATTACAAGGTACGTCTTAATTTATCAGATTTGTCACGCAACTCTCAGTACAGTGTACATACAGTCATTCCCAAATAGGTTGTCCAGATGAAAAGACTACAATACGACAATAAAGTCACGTGATTCAATATGTTTTTAATTTCTGCGCGGACTGCGCGCGGAAGTGTGAGTTGATACCAGCGCCATTACATTCAGTTCTGACAATGCCGTGTACTTTTGCATCCCAAATGAATTTCATGAGAGGAAATTGAATATACATAATGAATCACGTGACTTTATTGTGGTATTGTAGTCTTTTCATCTGGACAACCTTTTTGGGAATGACTGTATAACTTGCAAAACGAAACTTAAAGTGTATATATGGCCCAAAATTTTATTTTGGAAATCGATTCTTCATGATGTAAATAATGGGGTGGTGTAGTAGTTTCTTGGTTTGGGTTTCGCACGTGTGAGTTACAGAGGTTTGAATTCTCAATATGCAAATCAGATGACGTAAATTCAGTCATGTGCAAATTACTGACATTTCTAAACTTGCGATATCTTTCCACAGTTTATAGAAATACTTTTATAAACTTTTTTCCTATTTGAGAATAAAAGCACTACTTGAAAAAATATAAATAAGTTATGACAAATTCCCGAATTGACGTCGCCAAATTATCATATTGAGATTTCAAACCTCTATAACTCATAAATGTGAAGCCCAAACCAAGAAACTACTACACCACCCCATTATTTACTTCATAAAGACTCGATTTCCAAAATATTTTTTAGGGCCATATATACACTTTTTAAAGTGTAAAAGTTAAAAGTTGTACTTCGATTACTGAATTCCTGACTATCTGTGTAGGTGCTGCTCATCAGAAAACAACAACAGGAGACATTTGCGTGTTTCCGTTCATCTACGAAGGCACACGTTACATCACAGGTTGTACAACGAGTCAGGGCAGCCAGAAACCTTGGTGTGCCCTCACACCCAATTACGACGTCGAAAAAGTTCGGGGCGTCTGTGCACCAAGAAAAGGATGAAGTAAGGATCATGGGAGTTTCTTGTTCAATCAATACGTTGCAGCGATATTCTTGATGAACGTCTTGTATACAGCTATTTCAAAAAACGTTGATACTGAATAATAGTGTATTCCAAGACCGAAATGCATTTTGGGACTCGTGTATTATTGTCTAAAGTAATATAAATAATAATAATTTACTTTATTTTTAGTGCATTCCATCAGAAACAATATACCAGCTCCATATGGCGAACAAATCGCTGTATATTTACTTTTTATTTCAAAATAACTAGGCCCACAATGCCCTTTGGTCTTGGAATGCAGTATTCAGTATGCAGTATTCAGTTTTCAACGTTTTTTGAAATAGCTGTATACCAAGAACTTAGAAACATTGCGAAGAACCAAATTCAAGTAACGTTCAAGATTAGTGTACTAAATTTTGTGTGGAAAATTAGGAAATTCAGGTATAAAGACTTGGCAACTCCCATGATTCTCTGAGGTCGTGCCTTTGTGACTCAAAGGTGAAGAAAAAAGCCAACTTCGGTCGCCCGATTATAACTTTCGATCTATTCATCGAAATTACTTCAGTCAAAATTTCAATTTTTGCTAACTTTGGTGTGCTCTTTTCAAATATTATATTTTGTTGGATTAAATTTAAAATGTCACGCAAGACCTACCTGCAAACTCCCCATTGCGTACCGGCAAGAAAGGTTGTCGACCCACTGACAACTGACTCAGTCAGATATAAAATCAAACTTGAGCCCGCCTATATAGTGTGTCTATTAGTATTTTATAAGTAGGTTTTTTAAAACTGAGTTTCTTTCGTTATGGTTTACTAACGCAGTTTGTCAGCACTAAAACATTTAAGTAACGTTTTTAAAATAATTTAATTGAATAATTTCTTTTTAATAGCAGTTTATAGAACTGAGTGAATAGTTCTCGTTTTACTGAGTGATGTTTTTGCTCGTTTTTTTCATGTCATTTAATCTTTTTTAGTCATTTTATTTTTATTATTTGTAAGAGCATTTTTTTATTACGGACTTTTTTTGTATTTTATAACATTGACTTTAGTTAATATATATATTAAGATTGAACATAACATGTAATGCTGGTTCTAAATATGATAATAATAAATGGAGAAAAGTACATTACCTGGTCGAAATTAGACTTGTCACAAATCGACCTCACTTGTAGAGCCATTTAATATAAAGCGACCGAGCGAACAGAAAGAGGAAGGACTTTTCGAAAGTCTAAAGTCATCTTGCATCTAATTGTTCTCGTTGTTTTTCAATTTGTATATACAAATTTACTTTCTACAACTTTCTAAGGAAATATGGAAAAAGCCGCATTTTTTTTACCAGATTGTTTTAATTTATTCGCGTTCAGCTCTTCAGCGCGCGCGCGCGTCTTCTCCACGGTTTTGGCGGGAAAATGACAGTGATCTATACAGGAAGCCCAAACAGCGTACTTCGCGGGGGAAAAGAGGAACGAGACTTGGAGCAAGTCTAGGAGGTCACGTACTAATAATAATTATAGTAATAAGCTTTAATATTCAAGTTGCTCGAGCTTACAAGTTTGACTAGAATGTTTACATTTTAAGCCAATTTTGCATTTAGTTTCATAGCCTACCTCTTTAGATTTCTTCCAAATGAAAACAATTTTTGCTTTTTGCTGTCAGTTCTAACGGCTTTGCAACTGTTTACGTACCTTGTATTCTATTTCTTCTCCAAAAGCTCACTAAATCGTCTTCGGGACAAATTTGACCTTTGAAGGCGATGTACCGGGAGACGTCTCACGGCTCCAGTGAACGAAGAACTACTGAAGCAGTGAAGGCGAACATTCCTAACACCAGTCAGTTCTGCTTGCAGGAAGATATAGCTTACTTAACACATACTATTTTGTAGTTCTTTTCATCTGATTAGTTGAAGCGAATATTTATCGAAGTGTGAAGAAACTCGCGCGAGGAAAGAGATCTGGGTCGAGGCCAAACTGATAAACACGGATGTCGATTGGATGAGCGATTGGTCATTAGAACTGTTGTCAAGATTGTTGTTGTATGACAACTTTATTGTACAGGATTAGTTTTTATTGTGGAACTGGGATTATTTTTTTAACGCAATATATAAACAACGGCACGGCAGGTTTTATGTATTCAAATTGCTTGATTTCATTGTCGTCACATCCGGTCTCGTGAGGAATTTTCAGATAGCACATGGAGGGCAGTGTTTGCTCGTCATATGAAGGCAGATAATGAGATTCAAGGACTTTTAACAGCTGATTGAAACCAAGCAATAGATGCAGATATGACATAAAAATGTGGTGAGAACAAAACAGTATGTGAAAAAAAGTTAGTCACTCACAGTTCTCACCACATTTTGACATCTTCTGTGCATCTATAAGAGTACAGACTCACGGTAAAATGGAATATATTTAAATTTGTTTTATATAATATTTGGAGAATTGCATAATTTTGTGACATCATTTGTGCATCTGTACTCTAATAACACATGGCCCTCGACCAATCAAAGCATGCGTTATATACCAATTGTTCAGATAATGTTGTATAACAATTCAAGTTAATTAAAACAAAAGACATTTATTTATTGCTGCCTTTTCCACCAAAAACATTAATATAACTTGCTCAGTACTCGAAGCGTACAAGTATGTATATGCAAGGCAAGTAATACGACGAGGAATGATATTAAATCTAATAGCTTATTGTCTTTGTACAATATTTTACAAAACGGTGCAGTCTCAGTTGTCCCAGTTAACCTTCCTCCTCCTCTTCTTCTTCCTCTTTGACAACCGGTACTCCTGCAAGAAATGGTAGAAAAAAGAAAAATACAGAATGAATAAAAGAAGAAAATCATGGAAGACAATGTACATGGAGATAACTGCAGTGTATTACTGTCATTGTAACAAAAAATTTCCAGATTATTGTTTCAAGGCAATGAAACAATAGAAATGCAGTATATAGCTAATTGCATAATCGTTGTCGGGTTGAAAATCATGAAAGCTATGACCAAAAGGAATTCTGGGAAATTAAAACTCTCAAATAACACCGTCAAATCATCGTCCTTTTAATCCAGACTTGTAGGATCTTAGTTAAATAGCTCATATACCTAATTCAAAACTACGAGAACATTGAATATATCTGTATGTAATGCAGGTCATGAACTGATTTCCCATCCATCCTTGCGGTCTCAGCTTCTGTGATTTATGATTTTCAACCCGACAACGATTATGCAATTAGCTATATTCAAATAATGAACAAAGAACAATCATGAACTGGCTTCATCAACTTGAACATGTACACAGTCATGTTAATTAATTTAATTATAATGAACAATATACCATCCAATTTCTTGAGCTTTGACAGTCTTTTGGTTGCCTCATCTCTCCATGTGCCTGCTCCAGACTGTGTTTCTTCAAGTGGATTTCCTATACGTGTAAGCAATAATATACTGTATTGATATGTACAATGCTTTCAGAGTACATTGAAATCGTATGGATAATGTTTTTGAGTAGCAGGTTCTATATAGCTAAAATGTAGGTGGCTTGGCTCATAGCAAAACAGCAACTATAAGGCATGATATACTTATTAAATCAATCCAGAAGTGTCCAATGCACAGACTATGTGGTTGCTATGACAATCTGCAGATAATGATGTCAATGATTGATTGATCATGTTAAAAATACAGAAAAAAATACTTTGGAACTATGCATTTAAAATACAGTAAGGACGGGGCCTGTGTAAAGTCATGTAAACTACATGTATATGCATACATGTAATAAGCTGCACTAAGCAGAAGATTGCAATTTTGCAGCCCTTACCAACAAACAGTAGATCTTGCAGTAAAGGTAACTCTGCCTAGAAAAAATAAATATTGATGTTCTTAATTATTTAATAGATTTTAATCAAGTACAAGTACAGTGCTCACATTCAGTACAATAAAATAATTATAACAATATAAAATAAATATAATAAATAAATTCATTAATTAATCTAGTACATAATGTAGAATGTACTAGATAAAATTCATTCATTCATTCATTCGTTCTTCGTTCATTCGTTCATCCATGCATTTGTTTGTTCGTTTGTTTACAAAGTTGTTCGTTCATTTGTTCGTTCACAATGGTAAAATCATTATTGTCATACTTTCAACTTACAAGTTTTTGGAACTCATCCCAAACTTTCACTTGATTGTTAGACATATACAGAACCTGTTGCCAAGGAAGAAGAAAGTTTAGAGTATGATACAGTGAACTCTCTCTAAGACGGACACCCTCGGGACCAGCACCAACTGTCCGTCTTAGAGAGGTGTCCGTCTTATGGAGAGTTTATGCAATTTGACACCATTAACTAAAGCAACATAGAGGTACAAGTCAAAGCTGACAGACCATTTTTAACTCAAGTAGTCAATGGGACAAGAACATTTTGCGTGCAATTCTATTAAAAGTAGTTTACATTTACTGTATGACATGCTATACGTGATCTGTTTGTTTTCTGTCATTACTTTTAGTACGTATCAAACATCCGGCTAGTGTCCGTCTTACAGGGAGTGTTTTGACCTTTTTGACCTATTTTTATCCAAAATTAATTTAAAAAGTGTCCGTTGTCCGTCTTAGAGAGGTGTCCGTCTTATAGAGGGTTTAGATACAGTGAAAGAACGGGTTTTCGGCAGGGACCAGCAAATGGTGTCCGTTATAGAGAGGTGTCCGTTTTATTGAGGCGTCCGTTAGGAGAGAGTTCACTGTATACAGAACCTATTGCCAAGGAAGAAGAACATTTAGAGTATAATAATATTTGTACATATGTAATATACAGTCAATTGCAAAAATTCTGGCCGCTACGAAGTATCAGTATATCAATATATCAGGTGCATTATGGGTAATTAAATAATCGAAAATTCCCCTTAAAGCGGGTTAACGCCAGCAAAGTTGGTAGAAATATTTAGTGTAATGTTTATTTTAGTCCTACGTTTGTTGTTTGTAAATGTTGCTTCATTTAATAGTATTAGTGATGCACCCGATATATTGATATATTGATATATCGTGGCGGCCAGAATTTTTGCAAATGACTGTATAAAAAAAAAACACTTTTACTCCAATGAAGGACTACAACATACACAGTGTCAACGTTTCATTCATTTCATTGATTGTTATTTATTATGCCGATGCAGTCTCTACTAGTTTAACCACTAGTCCCTTCCTATACACCGACGCAGTCTCTACTTAAGTTTAACCCCTGGTCCTATCAGTTATAAAACATAACTTAATTGATCAGTAATAACATCCGGGGTGACTTACATGTAATAATGTTAGAGTTTGAATCCGACTCAGTTGCTTTGTAGTGGTGGGGATTTATGAGTCAGAGAGGTTTAGCATACCTTGAGTTTCTTCAGTACACCAATTCCCTTCAGCTTTTCTATTGAGTTGTATGAGATCCATAGTTCTTGAAGAGTGTCTGCAACAGCTTCCTATACGTCAAGTGGAATATGTAGTTTTATAAGCAGTTCTCCATGTAACAAATGACACTGGTGATGATCAGGTGGTAACAGCCTGGGGGGTCAGGGACTGGGGGCTATGGATACTTATGTTGTTGTTTTTTGGAAAGGGGGCAAGGATGATCGTTTAACAACGATGGGCGTGGCTTAGTTAGTTTTATTTAACCCCTATTAAAAATATACCATTCTAAAACAGACAGACAAATAAGAGCTGATAGTCACCAACACAGTATGGCAAGGTTTTTTTATTTCTTCACCTGCATGCCTTGATGGCTAAATAATAATATTGCCATTCTGTTGTAAACACCCTAAGTGATACCAAAAACTGTCATTTACACCCCTAAAAGAGACAACAGTCATCCTCACCACTTTCACACAGGAGTTCCTTCCCAGCCCCCAGGGGGGTACTCAGGGGTATCAGTGACGGGGAGGTGCGAATGAGGCCAAACTTTTTAACCCCAAAAAAGTCCATTACGCAAAAACAAGACCCCAATTTTTCTCTGCATAAAATTGAGAATAGAGAGCTGCAGCAGACGTTTTTGTCAACATGGATGGTGCCACTGATGAATATTATGTTCAAAATGACCATTGACGTCCGTGATGGCAATCTACAACGGCATTTCATGTTTTCACATCATGAACGTCAACGATCGTTTCGAACATTATTTGTCAGTGTGCACGCTGTCTGTGTTGTCAAAAACGTCTGCTGCTTAAGCTCCCTAATACTAACCAAACCATTGAGATTCTTGATATTATTTCTTCCTAATGACAGGATCTTGAGATTTTCTGTAAAGAGAAATGGCTGCAATTACTAAATCAATTCATCATCATAAATCAATGATGATAATAATGATGAATGTAATGAAAGATCCACAAAGGTCAGTGACCCATACAAACAGGTATGACTGCACCCTTTATTATAACCCCAGGAGGGGGGAGGGGAGGGCTACAGAGGGGTATCAGTGATGGGGAGGTGTGAAGACCTTTTTTGTGTTTGAAATTTGTGGCTTGGGACTTTTTGGGGGTTAGCAATTTCCGGTTTATTCATGATTGATCATATCTCAGTTACATAACAAATAAATTACATGAATTATACCATAATTATTTCGTTTTTGTAGTATAAAGCTTCCGACTTTAAAGAATGACTGCAGTTTGCCTAAAGTTTTGTGACAGATGCACGATGAATAAATAAAGTTGGACGCATAAACTATCTCGCATTCTCTTGGTGTTTTTACTTACTTTATTTTTTATGCGGAGAAAAAGTTTGGGTTAAAAAGTTTGGCCTCATTCGCACCTCCCCGTCACTGATACCCCTGAGTACCCCCCCCCTGGGATTATAACTACTAAATAGTGATACCCGTTTAGCAGGAAATGGGGTATTAGTAATGTTACATACTTAGTCCATTAAGATTGGCAATCTTTTCAATGCAGTTGGTTGATAAAGATAACTTTCTGAAAATAAACGTGAAGACATAAGCTGTTTTATTTTAAACAAAAAATGGAGTAACTGTAGAAATTACCCCGCCGATTGAAAGAACTCCTCTAGAAACTCACATGCCTACAGGTCTAAGCTCTTTCTAAGGAATCCTATGCACCTACAAGGCTACGCACCCACATGGCCTATGCACCTACGTGCCTATGCACCTACATGTAACCCTATCCCTATGTGCCTACGCGTTACTAATAAATATATCTGCATATAGGCATGTAGGCTGTCCACATTATACACTCTTTGTGCGGGGTATTCTACAGTTGTGCCCAAAAAATGATAAAAAAATTGTTGCTGTTTATTCATTAGTACAAATTGTACAGAACTTACTGGCAAGACGTTAGGGTAGACAGTGATGCGTCCATTTTCTCCACAGGAGGATATTGTGCATAGAGCTTTATTTCTGTAGTCTCTGCAGCCTTCTTTCCCTCCTTTGCTTCCTAGAAAATCGACAAGACAACAGAATAATATTGTCATTGATCAATATCAAGTCACCAGCTACATTTTATTGTAATTGAATCAGAATGGATGAGACTGTACATTGAAATTGCATTGTATGGACTTCGAATAGAACACCGAGGTTTATATATTTAAGCAAAGACGAAGAAGAAGGAACAATATTTAGTCAGTTTATAGAACTGCAACTTTACCCATTTCGAAATAGCGTCCTTTATCGTGGTCCCTTTTGACTGAAAAAGAATCAAATAATTCACGTTTAATAAGTGTCAACAACTAAAATAATAGCTACAATATGCATCTACGAAGACTAAAGACTTTACCATCATAATGAAAGAAGCTGTACACTTTTTAAGTGGTCTCTTTTATCACTCTTTCACGATTCCATGTTGTTTTAAAACAAGATGGCGGAATTACCATGGCGACGAGCAAGGAATCATGGGTATGTGTCTCCTTCATCTTGATTGGTTGATGTGAAGCCGTTTTATCCAATCAGCGATTAGAAGTCAGCTGAGTAGAAGATTCCAAGATGGCGGACGGAATGTTCTGTTTGTGAAGTAGAGTTTGATCGTCATCTTCTTCAAAATACCTCGCTTTTTATTCGCATTTTATACGGAACGCCATGTTTAGACGAAAAAGGAGGATCACAGCAGCCAAACTGTGGATCAGAATTGGAAAAAGACTCATTCGAGTTCAAAATCTCGAAACTGAAAAAGACCCAAAAGACTTGTTGTCCACATCAAATAATTCTCACCACAAACCAAAGGCCAAGAAACGAACTATTTCCTTGCTAGATCTACCCGATGAATGCATATTAATGATATTTGAGAAATTGAACACTGAACCACACGAGACGTGTCAACTAATGAAGGTCTGCAAGAGGTTCTACGACATCAGTCACAGTCCTCGGTTATGGCGGATTGCAGATTTTCGATTTTCGAACTATCTTCACCGACGACGTCCGTTGCCCGTCGATTCTTCAGGGCCACATTTATCAGACTTGGACCGAAGGAAGATGTACGCGTTGTTTCTTATGAAACGAAGAGCGATGTTAACTCATCTTCGAATACATTGTGACATATACAGAGAAATGGAAACCTTGCGTGTTTTCCTCGACAAATGTTGTTTGAGAGGTTTGAAGTATGTTGAAATTAAGTGGACAGTTTACTGGAATCTCCTCATAGCTGAACGAAAGGACATACAGCTGAAATATTTCAGAGAAATCCTGGAGAAACTCTCCCTCTGTTGCCCTGACTTATACTTTATAAAATGCCAGCTTGAAGGTTCTTGTGCAACTGCAAGAATTCTTGGAAGCATGAAGAATATACAGCATTTGAACTTGAGCTTTGCTGGTCAACTGGAGATACCAGTAGAAGGTTGTCCAGTAGAGATCGTCTTGTCTTCACTGCCGAAGCTAAGAAAATTGAAGCTAAAAGTGTGTCAGCATCTAGACAGAGAATTTGGAGGATATACCTTAAAGTCGGATACTCTTGAATACTTAGAATACTCTTGGTCCAAAGGCTTTCGCATCAAAGAACTAGACTTGCCTAACCTACACACTTATATGGCTATCAATGTGTTTGAAATGTACCAAGGAAGAAGCTGCCCTTGTCTGTTTGTATTAATCAGAGAAGGATGTCCTGATATTACAAGGCTGAACTTCAGACGTTCAATAATGTCTGGGCTGGAGTGTTTTCCTCTAAGTGCTGATGATGAAAGACAGATGCTCATTTGTCAGTGTGACACCCATGCTCCGTGGAGAGGGCAAGAGTGATGCCAAGGGGGAAGTGCTGGAGGTGATTATAAATGGAGTTCATGCATGCCTGCATCACATCTGGGTATACCTCATGCAAATGTACAATTTATTGTACAAATGAACCTCTCCTAAGCCAACATCAATGCAATCAATAAATTGCAAGGTGTCAGAACAGATCAGAGTCCGTATTAAATAGCCTCCTTTGCAGGCATCCTTAGGGGCAGTGCACACAGGAGACTACAGTAAGTCCGTATGGAGTGCCAAGGAAAAAGCTACAATATAATGCACCAGTCGAGTGAAACCCCCAGTCAAAAATAAGGCCTAGACATGTGTGCATCTAAAAACAAGTCTGAGATTCAAGCTGGTGTACAATGTACACTAACCTGTGAACAGGGGAGGGGGAAAGGAGGGGGAGGGGGCTTTCCCCTCCCTTCCTCCCTCCCCTTAGAGCCTGTTCACAGGCTAGTGTACACATATATTTTTATATGTTGTGGTTTGACATTTTCCACTAGTTTCATTTTTTTAATCCATTGTTTTGGTTTCTTAATTCACTTCCTTTCAGTTACAACTAACCTAAACACATTAACTTAGGCCTAGTTCAAACGCCGTACTTTCCAAGAGCCATCAAAAGAAGCTGCGGCCTCATTTCTATTGTTTTAAATGAAAATGGCTCATGATTAGCACGGCGTCTGAACTTGGCCTTACCCTGGCACCATAAAACCCTAAACCTAACCTTAGAACAACCATCAGAAATTTTTTTTTTTACAAAATCCCATAACCAGTGGGAAAAATTAAACTATGTACAATGTTTAGCAAACTGAAAGGGTCCATCCAAATGAATCTACAATGTACATGTAAACTAGTTTCGGTAATCTTTTACTGTATAATGTGAGAAAAATCTAATAATTTATTACCGTGATTCTTAACCTGGTGCTATTAGCCATTACCAAAACGAGCAGGGGACTGGGACCAAGTCCGTAAAACTAATTCAATAAGAAACTAGCAAAATTGAGCATCATTTTCTGAGAGAGCAGATCAAACTTAGCTAGTCTGGAAAGTTTGGTGAACTTCGGCTTGATATTGACGATGCTGAGGGCATGAAAGATGTCTATTTTCCCATACAAACTCTGTAAATTGTTGACGTTGTCCAGCCAAACCATACATTCACTGTAAAATTTTGTCTGGACAACACAATTTCAAAAGTTCATAACTCCGACAGAATTCGCTCAAATCACATCAAACTTTGCACAGATACTAATTTCAACATGCTGTTTCATGTCATAAACTTAATTTCGTAATTACATTTATTCTAATAAACTCGTTCCCAGTCCCCTGCTCGTTTAGGTAATGGCTAATGCATTGGAGCATGTGTGAAAGGTTTATGGCCATGTTCCATCCATATGACCATTGATGCTTTTTACTGTATTTTATCAAACTCATTTCCATTCAGAAATGTCTGTGCTCAGGAAGGAGTCTGGTCCTCACTAGCGACATAAGCACAAGCAACATACGCAGACTCAGTAATGCATTGCTCATTAACGGTAGTTGTCTTTTGTCACACCTATTGAATAAATGGTGTCCTGAGTCTGCGTATGTTGCTTGTGCTTATGTCGCTAGTGAGGACCAGGCTTATTAGGAAGTAACTGGGAACAAGTGGTATTCTATCAATGAATGCCAACCCGAGGGGGGCGTACACTGTAGTGGAGTAGCCGATACAGCAGCCAATGACCACAGTTAACCTCAGAAAAATACTGCAATACCGCAATCCCATCTAAAATCGAAATTTGAAACTACAGCAGTAGTAATGGTTTGGAAGCAACAGGAATACCGAAATACAGCAAAGACATTTGAATTGTACCGAATACCATAGGCCAAAATCGCCAAATACTACATACCAGGACGGTCCCACAATACTGCATCTCAAAATTACAAAAATACTGTAATGCTGCACAGAAAATCAACGGATACCGTGAGCCCCTACGTCCCTATCCAACCTAGACTTGGAGTCACTGTCCATGATTACTGAATAGAACTGGAAAGTAGTCTATACTGATAGCCAGCATACTATAAAATTTGCACACCTTAAGTCGAGTTTCTCACACTTTATTAAATTCATTTTTTGCAATTTCTTTTCTGACAATTTTATACTTTTATTTTCGAATTTCTTTATTTTAATACTTATGGACACCACAGAATGGAGGACTACATTACATGAAATAAGAATTTAATTGTTTTTCAAAAATAGTAGAGTTCAAGTAATTCCACTGTCTCAAGAAACCACTCAATTGATGTTTTAGTACCATGTAAAGCATGCAATGCACATGCAATATTGCACGATTACTGAAGTACAATGCAATCCTGCTTCTGCAATATTGCACACAAATTGCAGAGGTGGAAAAATGGGTGTAATTATTGTCATGTACATGTAGCTCTCTATCCTGGCATGCTCACTTGGAACCAGTGCCCCCCCACCCCCCCATGCACTTTGGACCCCCCCCCCCCCCCCCCCCCCCCCCCCCCCCCAATGCACTTTGGAGACCAGGCTATGTCTTGCCATTCAAATGTTGTTTTTGGGGGAAATGCAGTACATATAAATGTTTGTTACATCTTGTAATCACCAGCGTTTATTCATCTTTCACCATGAGAATGGCATCATGAAGACACCGAAAAAAATGTTTTTTTTTCCATTTATATTTACTTGACAACCTTTGAACAACACTTCAATTATTTTATTTTTAAGTCATATTTCATATAATTTTTTTGGTAATTTTTCCCTAATAAGACCAACAATATTATTTATATCATTGTGATTGCTGGATGCTTGCAAAACAAATTGTGGCTGGCTTTCTTTACTTTCTTCTTTACAGCCAAACCAAGAAAACCGTGGACACCTAAATTATGTCTGGAATGTTCATTGCGACCAATCACGTACGAGAGTAGTCAAGCGTGTCGAACTGTCAGGTCAGCTTTCCAAAAAAAAACACATTCAAAATCGCTCAAATCTATTATTCGCAGCGTAGTTTATGCATCTATCAAGTAGAAAGGAATGGCAATATAATTTCGTACAAGATACACTTAAAGTGCTTATGAAGCTTATTTTTTTATTTTGAAAATCGATTACATATGAAGTGAATAGTGGGATATTTCAGTATTTTGTGATTTGAGCTTCGCATTTGCGAGTTATAATGGTTTGAAATCGTGATATGCTAATTCGGTGACGTCAAAGAAGGCTTTTGCTGTAACTTATTTATATTTTTTCAAGTATTGCTCTTTTCTGAAATAGAAAAAAAAGTTCAACATCTTTTATATAAGTTGTAGAATAACTTTTTGCCAGTTTAAAAATGTCAGTCATTTGCAAAGGGGCACTTTTGTATAATAAATGATGCCTCCTTTGACATCACTGAATTACCATATCACGATTTCAAACCTTTATAACTCGCAAATGCGAAGCTCAAATCACAAAACACTGAAACATCCCACTATTCACTTCATATGTAATCGATTTTCAAAATAAAAAAATAAGCTTCATAAGCACTTTAAGGATACGGTTCACCTTGGCGGGTACGTCTCCGAAAAAAATAATGATTTCCTTATTATTTGACCAATTCCCATCAACTTTACGACAATATAATATAATATAATCACGACACATATTCAATGTTGATCAAAAGTTATGACGTGTTGACTGAAGAAGAAACAACATTTATGATTGATTAAACTTCAATACGTTATAACTTTTTATCGACATTGAATATGACAAAAGCCTGACACAGTTTGACAGGTCAAAGTGTCGTGATTAATACGGTATAAAGATCAATAGAGTCGGATGTAACGCAAGGTCTATTAATTCGGTCAAACGGAGACGGTCGTTTTCAAAACAATGAGCCGCGATGTCTCCATTTTTAATTTAAAAGAAAATATCACGGTATTATGGCGATCTACATGTACATTCTATTAGCTTTAAAATGATGTAAAGTTGATGGGAATTGGTCAAATAATAAGGAAATCATTATTTTTTTCCGAGACGTACCCACCAAGGTGAACGGCCTTGTTCAGTGATCGATAACAATTTGTGTGTGGTTTCAAAATCTCACGTGATTGGTCACAACACAATGAACATTCCAGACATATTTTAGGTGTCCACGCTTTTCTTGGTTCGACTGTAACATACTCTGTTGCCCCTAACAGCATCACAGTTTTACAAAACACAAGTGTGAAAGGGTGCTTGTCTTTATCAAGCAAAAATATTACTATACTGTAATATTTTCTTGAGAGCATTTACAATATGATTTTATATCACTACAGCACTGTACAAAAATATGGGATCATAAATACTCTGACAAAAGCAACAAATACTAAGGTTAATCTCAGTGGTCATGTCTTCCTGAATGTCTTAAGGATGGGGTATATGTTATCAAAGGCCTCATAGATCTCTTCGCGTACCTTGGCACCTGAAAAGAAAGAAATCTTCCAATAAAGATAGCAGTATTTTTAGATTTTTGCTCGAAGGGGTTGCGACACACCTATTTTGGGTTCACACGGCACATGGTAACGGATGAATATTTTAACTTTTTGAACCAGTTGTACGTTTAGGCATTCCATTCACACGGAACTGTGTTATCTGGACAAAAAATTGATACAAAATTACATTTAATTATGTAGACGGTTGCATGTAAACGGTTTGTAATGGTCAAATTTTTGAACGGCTAAAAATGTGTCCAATACTGTGTAAACAGGGCCCGAGTCTATGTATGGCGCTTGTGCTTATACACCTATTCCGAAAATCATTGTCCCCACCGAAAGCAACAAGCAAAGGGCATTGGAACTTTCTCCTTATTCATTTATTCATCCGTAGATATTTTAACAACATGCATTTTCAAATGGCTGAATAGTTCCAAATGATTACTATTCAACGCTCGTAGGGATAACTTCTCCGAGTACCACGGATAAATAATTAGGAGATTCCCAGAGTCCTTTGCGGTCGTCAGCTTCTTGCTTGTTGCTTTCGGCCTGGACAACGATATTTGGAATACATGTACCGGTAGGTGTATTATGCTTATATTCAATGTCAAGACTGGCTTATATTGTGCTTATATTATGCTTATGTCACAAGTGTACACCAGGAAGGGGAGTATTAGTGTAGATGGCGCGTTGTACTGCATGCATGTACTGCATAATATATGTATAATATGCATGCAGTACAAGGTAATCATGTATCTATTTCAAAAAATGCTGTTGAGGATGATAGGTCATTCCAAGACCGAACTGCATTATGGTAACAGCTTGAATAGCCAAAATGTCACTTCCTGTATGAAAAGCTGTATGATATTGTAACTACTGTATTTCAAACAGGCCAAGAGAAATTTTGAATCGAATTTTCTCTGGCATCTACGACATTCAGGCTGTTACCATAATGCAGACTTTCGGTCTGGGAATGACCTACTGGGAATGACCTACAACACAACAACCTACAACACAGCACAACACAACACAGCACAGCACAGCACAGCACAGCACAATACAATAACTTTATTTATACACGATTAAAATTAAAGCTGAAAAGCTTGTGGGGTCGTGTACAAAACAATGAAAATAAAAATAAAACTGTATATAAAATTCTAAATGCTATATAAATAATTACTACTGTATATACTGATGTCTTCGACAACCTTTATTGAAACAGGTGTACATACAATGTATAAGAACTGTGCTTTACTAACCTGTAAGTACAACCTTGCCAGATACAAAGATGAGGAGCACAATTCTTGGTTTGACCATTCGATATATAAGTCCAGGAAACAACTCTGGTTCATAACTGAAATAATGACACAAATAACTGTTAGACAAACCCCCAGGGGGGGTACTCATGGGTATCAGTGACAGGGAGGTGCGAATGAGGCCAAACTTTTAACCCAAACTTTTTCTCCACATAAAAAATAAAGTAAGTAAAAACACCAAGAGAATGCGAGATAGTTTATGCGTCCAACTTTATTTATTCATCGTGCAAACTTTTTAAACCCCCAAAAAGTCCATCACGCAAAAACAAGACCCCCAAAAAGTCCAACGACCCAAAATCGTAACCCCCCAAAAAGTCCAATTTTTCTCCGCATAAAATCGAGAACGGTAGGATATCATTTTTATCAACCCCCCCAAAAAGGCTTGCCAAAATCTTTATATCAAAAAAAGTCCACCAGAAAATTGATAACCCCAAAAAAGTCCCAAGCCGCGAATTCCAAACCCCAAAAAGGTCTTCGCACCTCCCCGTCACTGATACCCCTGAGTACCCCCCCTGGGGACAAACCACAATCTGACAGCAGGCTGCAGCACATGTTCCTGTACGTACATAAGCCAAACTTTGAAAGATGATTTTAGGTAGAAAGGTGCAGCTTAGAGTTGTTTCCGTACAAGTGGGAAACCTACGGTAAGGAGTTACAGTCACAGTACGGACATTCTATTCAACCAATTCTTGGCTTTCACCTATGTCATCAAAAATTTTCCCAGGACTTATATAGAACAAAACCTTCATAGGCCGAAAGAGCAGCCAAAAACATATATCTCAGCCAAAGCTTTAGTTAAAAGAAGGTTTAGATACGAAGATATGAGCGATCGCTTATGCTCATAATTTAGTTAAAATGTATGGATCCGCCATGTTGGTGTCGCATCGAGGGACTTTTGAAAATGTGTGACTGTATTGCTTGACAGAATTTGACTTGCAAAACGAAAACCAAACATCGGAATTACAAAATTATTTTGGTAAGACTTTTCTTATAACGATATAAACAAGATATCCAACAAACAGTTTTGTGAGGTGAATAGTTTAGATTTTAGCGTTTTGATAATGTCACATGAAAACCAAGAATCACAGCGTGCAAGATTATTGCTCAACCAATCAGAATGCTTAGACACGGCATGGTCACGGCATAGTACCCTCACCGCACTGATCAACCATGTACATCCCAGACGCATGTGTACAGGCTTAGGCTCGATTCAGAAAACAGTCCGTGCAATTCAAAAATGTTTCTATTGTTTTATGTCAACATTTTTTCGTGTTCTTGTTGATATTTGTGAATAATTTACACCAACTCAAGGCTAACCCTGTACAAATGCGTCTGATGTCAATAAGTACAGCGGTTTTACAACGGGATCTGTGAATGCGAAAATGGACTATTAAAATGTACAATAATCCCACGATTATCATCAGTATCATTTAAACAATTTATTGTTTTTATTGTAATGATAGAGGGCAATAGACCTTTTTACCGATACGGCGGTCACAGCTTGAATTATGGAGAAATTATGGGATGCCCAGGGTGCAAGCTAGTAACATGTAGTAACCATTTGGCCATGAAAAACTACGAAAACCTAATTTAAA
This sequence comes from Actinostola sp. cb2023, assembly GCA_033675265.1. Taxonomy (NCBI): domain Eukaryota; kingdom Metazoa; phylum Cnidaria; class Anthozoa; order Actiniaria; family Actinostolidae; genus Actinostola; species Actinostola sp. cb2023. Next base: position 338,392 of record JAUJYZ010000084.1, on the reverse strand, counting down.
GCAATGAATTTGTACAAAATTATACAACAACACACAAAACATATATTAGATATTAAGTCATACAACACTATGGCTAGCGTGACATAAAAAAATAATATATTGACGCGACTCCACTCTACAGTTTTTGAATCATTTGCACCCTGGGCATCCCATAATGTTTTAGCCAAAACAATAGAATCCAAAATGGCCGCCGTATCGGTAATAAGGTCTATTAGCTCTGTGGTATTTCATACCTAGAGAACTGTCCATGACCTAGTACCAAACCCTCAAGTCTGATAGGAAACTTCACATCACAGCTACCAACCATATTTTGGATTTTGAACTCTGTGAACTTGGCCTGTTGTTCAATTAAATGTGACATTATTAGAAACAACAATGAGGGTTTATCATGTAATTTCAAAACTCATAGGACAAAAAATGATTATCATAGCTGGAAAGAGCTCGTTGAAATTAGTAAAAATGTGAAGTTTGGAAAAGATCGCTCCACAAATTGCAAAGATATGAATTTTCAAAAATCGAAATTTTGTATGAAAACCTTTGTTGGAGGCAAGAGTTGCCTCCAAGCCGTAATTTCCAAAGGTTTTCATATAAACTTTCGATTTTTAAAAATTCATATCTTTGCAGTTTGTGGAGCGATCTTTTCCAAACTTCACATTTTTACTAATTTCAACGAGCTCTTTCCAGCTATGATAATCATTTTTTTGTCCTATGAGTTTTGAAATTATGTGATAAACCCTCATTCATGGTCGAAGATTAGCACCTACATGTAGATTATCTTAATGCATAAAACACATGCCTGACAAACATCTCATGTCGGGTCCCATAAATTTAAATAGAGTTGTCTAACACAAGAATAGTCAAGTCACAACCATTTACAGTATGGACACTCGAACCGTGAACACTTAGGTTTTTTCTAACACATATATATAAATTATCAATTGAGTAAATTGATCAGAAAAATGATTTATTTTGATCACTAAGTGTATTTAAACTCAATGCTCCATTTGAGAGGCTATGAGGCAATAGAAAGTTCGAAAAAAAAAGTTCGAAAAAAATTGAAGTGTTCACGGTTCGAGTGTCCACACTGTAAGTCTGCTACATGTACATGTACTAAGGATGCTCCAGTTGCTTGATTGCACAACTTAATCTATTTTACAACCAGACAAGGCATTCTAAATGGTTGTAATTATAATAGAACCGGTCCCGGTTGATAGCGCTATCCATTGGATAAATCCTTATCCAGCGGATAAGTTGATGCTGTTATCCAATAAATTTATCCACTGGGTAAGGTTATATCCAACGGAGAGCACTATCCTTCCATACAACTGAGACCAAAAGGATAAACAGACGAAGGAAAGAGAATTCAAAACAATTCTTACTGGAAAACCCAATTTTTGAACAACACGGGCATATTTTCTTGCGGCAAGTCTTGACTGATCTTCACTGTAAACAATAAGAAATATCATGTCAGTACACAGTCAAATACAGTATGTGGTTCTAATTGTGAACGGTTCTAATTGTGAACACTGTTCAGTTAATGTGTACCCTGGGTAGCAGAGACTATTATTTTATCTCTCTCTAAACTCTACGAGAGTGCCTATACGGCTCGAGAGAAAAAAAATAATAGCCTCTGGTAACCATTAACTGAACAGTAGTAACACATTAACTGAAGTGGTCCCTGCAAGAACAGAGTAAGTGACTTGTGATCAAAACCCAAATTCTCCTTTGAAAATCAATGAATCTCAAGGAGAACTTAGAATTTGATCAGAGATCACTTACTCTGTTCTTGCAGGGACCACTTCAATTAGAACCGTTCACAATTAGAACCACATATTGTACCACAAAAATAGAAGACGGCGAAGATGTGGAGTACCTTTTAGCACCAGTGCAAACCATTTTTCCTGAACTGAATATCAAAGCTGTGGTTCTTGGGTCTCGAATTCTCATAATTACAGCGGCAAATCGCTAAATTGACAAACCATTATTAATATTTGTGTGAGAAAATGTTAGTGTTTCCTGATCCTCTCGTAGTAGAGCTCAAGCTTTCATCGGCTCCCTCTTGGAGTCTTTATCAAAAGAAAATAAAGGTGTGGACATTGCGGGCAATTTTGTTGCAGTGTGTGTCCACCCATGAAACTGATTGCTCGCAATTGACTAGCGCGTGCTAATACGACGTAATTTGTTGCTCGCAATGTTGCAGAAGTAAGACTCGATTCTACTTCTACAACATTGCGCGCAACATGTTGCAGGGAATGTTGCACAAAATGTTGCACCGTGTGTCCGCACCTTAAAGATAAAGACTCCAAGAGAGAGCCGAAAGCTTGAACTTAACTTAGATTCTTATTGGAACCTTATTTTCTATAATTATATTTTATTGTATACAAATGAATGTAGAAAATTACATTGAAAAAATATCAAAATGGAGACAAAAAAAACACAATATTATTCAAAGTCTCCAATGGGTAAGATCCCGGTTCGATTTGCAGTAGAAGCTAACAACCAGCGGAATTCTGCCATCTGTCAAGATGAAGGTATCCATCCGTCCTGGGTATGAAATCTGCCTTTGTGTGTCAGACGGAACCGTACAAAACCTCTGGAAGTGGTCACTATTGCTCCTCAAACTAGTTGAGCTACAAGGTCAGGCTAGTAGCAGGCTGTGGGAGGTATAAATACATGTAGCTGCATAATACCTTTGGGTTGTATTCAGCATTCCTTGCATGCAGTGCAATCTTCTTTAGATCTAGTTTGCAGCCAAGGTTAACAGTGGAAACTATGTTCCTAGAGAGAAGAATTCCCATTGCATATCATCAGTTCCATGTGAATCTAGGGCACTTTACATTTACTTACAAAATCTTGATCAGACTGGGAGGGGAAATGAACACCATCAGATAATAATATTGTTACTGGTTTTAAACGAGGCTCCCCCAACTCCTATTGTGTGAAAAGAGGAGTACATGTACATGGTCATTCTGAACATTTCCACTGTTCCATGATGGATACAATCGAAATACAGTGTAACCATTGGAAAGCACCCCTAATGATTATTGGCTAATTATAACAAAAATATTAATCATGACTACATGTACTAATTTGACAGAACGGGTCCACAGGGTCTGTGCAAGAACTGTACATATAATTTATGTTTAAAATCTGAATTCATAGGCGAGAATTTATAATCTGATCAGAGATCAACATTACAAGTTTCTAGTGGAAAAACCATCAGTTTGACTACAGGATCGTGTTGTTGTCCTCACGGGAATTGGAAGGTGTTGATCATTGACAGGAAGAAAATTTATATTCAAAAACGGCATGTCCAGTGAATATATTTTCTATATTTTTTATTTTTTATATTTTCTTATTTACTTGTAAAGAGCATTGAGATTTATATGTAATGCGCTTTTTCAAGAATTAAATTATTATTATTATTATTATTACAATGTACACTGACCCCTTCAGTGATGTACTAGTATTTATCGAATCATGAATAATTAATGAGGGAAATACAATAGAAATCATAAGCGTAGCAGACATCTGTAAATCGGATACAGAATCGTCCTCATTTGCAATCAACTTTAACTTGGATTTTCTCGGGCAAACTGTTTCCTATCATCCAAATTATAGTAAAACATCCACTTATACATCATTAGATTCGATAAGTCAGATACAATATTCGCGTCCGAACTGTATGGTATTTACAATGGCTCGCCTGTAAATACCATACAGTTCGGCCACTCATATTGTATCTATTACATAATATAATATACATGTATATTCATTTTTGTATGAGTGGAAGGTAGTAATGGTACAGTTCATATTGTGCGGTGACTGTTCCATGTCCAAGCATTCTGATTGGCTGAACAATGATTTTATGTGCTGTGATTGGTTGAATAGATGTATTTGATTCCGTACTGTGACTGTACCCATCATGCTGTAGGTTTCCCACTCGTACGAAAATGACTCTCATTTATAATGAATAGAGTAATGGTGATTATGTCTAATGTAGTAGAGATTTACGGAGTTACGGTCACGGCATGGAATCGAAGACATTGTATTCAACCAATCAACAGCACGCAAAATCATCGCTCAACCATTCAGAATGCTTGGATACGGCATGATGATGGTGCGATATGGTCACCACATGGCACGAATCGTAACTACTTCCCACTCATATGAAAATGACTCTAAACCATCTTACTGTAGCTGTGGTATGATTCCCGACTGATCAGCATTCATAGGAGTCATGGGTGTCATAGGGGTTAGTGGTGGCATAGGGCTTGGAGTAGGAGGATAGGCAGCAAGGCCACCAGGTAAACCTGATGTCGATGATATTCCTGGACTTGGCATCATAATTCCTCCATGGGGCTAGAAATATCAACATTAATAAATATCTAAGATCCTGTTGTATATTATGACGAACAGTGTAATTCTTCTACATTTTATTTTTTATGATACAGCTGAACATATAATGAGTATAGTATACATACAGTCATTCTCAAATAGGTTGTCCAAGTGAAAAGACTACAATACTACAATAAAGTCACATGATTCATTATGTTTTCAATTTCTGTGCGCGGAACTGCAAGTTGATGCCAGCGCCATTACATTCAGTTCTCACAATGTACTTTTGCATCTCAAATTGAAATTCCACATGAGGAAATTGAAAACATAATGAATCACGTGACTTTACTGGACAACGTTTTTGAGAATGACTGTATACACCTATTTCAAAAAAGGTTGTCAGAGAGAAAGGAGATAGGAGAATGCTTATTCAAAGACCAAAGTTGACTGCTGGTCAGTTTAATTATTCTATTTTGGTTTCGTAATAATTACTTACAACTGAAAGCTTTATGAACTAAATTGTCAGGTTATTTGCATATACATACACATCTACAATCATGTATATAGTTCCATCTGGTCTTAGAATGACCATTCACCATTCTCCTATCGCCTTTCTCTCTGACAACCTTTTTCGAAACAGGTGTATACATGCGATGAGCAAGTGTAACATGAAAACAAATTATTCAAACACACATGTACATTTGTAAACTATAGACTATGCGCATGCAGATGCCATCGTAGGAATTCCTGAATAGCCCTGAAGATACACTAGTAGTGCGATTAAGCTTGGCTGTTCACAAATAAATAAAATGTGGAAGAAACACACTTTTCATCAATACATGTAAATTATAAATAAATAAGAAAATTGGAACACACAATAGAAGACCTATAATTTACCAAAAGTATCATATTAAAAATGCCCATTTAAAGCTTTGAGAAGTACGGCTGCCTTGACGACATAATTAAATAACCCTGTAAATTGCATCTCATAGCATGTCCTTAGTAGTGCGAAATTTCTACTGCAGAAAGCAGCCATAATGGCACCTATATTTGTACATGTACACATACCGTATTTCCTCGATTAAGTGCCCTGGGCACTTATTTCAAATTTTGTGGCCAAGGGGTGCGCTTAAACAAGGGAGGGCACTTAATCGAGGGGGGGGGGGGGTGCTTAATATAAAAACTTGATTTGAACTCGGAAACATAACTTCAATATAGGAACATGCTGTAACTTTGTAATAAAACGCAAGCTGTATACCATATTCTGTGATCTCTTACTGTACCATATTTCTTGGGGAGGGGGGCGCTTAATCGATGGGGGGGCATTTATTTCAAATTTTGAGGACAAGGGGGGCACTCAATCGAGGGAGGGCGCTATAATCGAGGGTGGGCGCTTAAAGTGCATATGACATGAACATTTTTATTGGCCTCAATAAAATGGTTGCTTTGACCGATATTTTCGAAAAATACATCAGCTGTTATGACATCACTTTGTTTGAAGAGCCTCAAAAATAACCAAAATAGTCATACTTTTGTCCGACCATAAGACAAAAACATAAACAGGTAAAGCTTCTAACTTTTTTGGTGTTTAAAGTATTATATCTGTACTTTTAATCCACTTCAAATTGTTTGTTGTTCTTTTCGTTTTCTAGCACAAAAAGCTATCGATATTTGCCATGATTTCAATGAAACCAGGGTGCGATCAAACAATGTGACGTCACACTTCGCAACATGTTTTTTACAAATATCTCTAAAAGTAATAACTTAATCAAAAATTATTTGTGATATTATTATTATCACATTTTTATTATTATTATTATCACTAATCTATGTTATAAAATGAAATTAAAAAAACTGTGTCATATGCACTTTAAATGAGGAAATACGGTATGTTGTTGTGATAATGATGATTCGTTTAAAGTTATTATTATTCTGTTAAAGTCAGCTGCAGATCCATTATATATATATAACGGCTGCTACTATAGGCTCTTTGCACTAAAGTAGAGAGGGCAAAACAATTAAACTACAAAGTCTCCAGACAAGGAACTGTGAAGTTTCCAGACTGTAGTCAACAGTCCAATATTGGCATTTAAAATACCCAGGCTCCCTTTCTTCCACTAGTAGACTCCCAACAAGATAAATGAACAAGGCAAGGGTACAAAATGGAGCCCTTTCTATATATACAATGCACTCCTAGTATGTTTTATATTAAGGTCCAAGCACTAACGATGATAATACATGTACTACTAGTACTATCAATATAATAAAGTGCAATACATTCGGCTCTCTTTGCCACGTCCAGAGGCGACTGCCAGAGCACGGTTTGTGACCAGTTCACTGGTCTTTCCTGGAGTTACGTCAATATTTAGCATCCAATAAAGCTCACGAATCACAATAATACAATACATACAGCTTATAATAAGTGCTGAGAACAATAAACGAACTAATATCTGCTGTATGGACCGGCTTGTCCTGAATGAACAGCAGAACGACTGAAGAAGAGTGGGGGCATCATTTCAAAAGAAAACAAACCCCTATACGTATACTCCCACACAGCAGTCATAATTAAAGTGTACTATAGATTAATACATGGCAAGTCCTTGTAACAACGTTAATAGAGCTATTCTCAACGATTTCTCTACGTTAAAACCGTGAAAACGTCGAACAAAAATCCCAAAAATAGCAAAACTTCTCACTCACCTGAATCGAAGAGCTCGCTCCGTAGCGATTCTCGTCCTCGTGGTTCATTATTCCCGTCCTTTTCCTCGGGAATATACCTTAGTTTATCCCCGAGTGTTCTATTTCAAAACTAAGATATCTAAACTACAGTAACACAAGCAAAATATCGATGAAAACTGAGAAGAAAACGAAATGTTCGAGCGAGACAACAGTGCGTTTTATACGCCTCGCAGCTCTAGATGCATTATGGGTTATATGCCCGCTATGTATACTGGTCAGCGGTTAACACCACAGGAAGCCCGCCAAGTTGAAGAGTTTGGTCATTTCGGAACTAATTCCCAGCCATTCCCCCCTACCTTTTCACCTCCCACTTTTCACCTCCCCCTCCCCCCTCATCCAAAATTGTCCCCATGTAAGAGAGCCTCAAAGCAGGCTAGAGACCATTATATAATGGTCTCTTGCCGAACATCAGTGTCCCCTACTCATCCTGTCCCCTTCCCACTCCCTGTGAGAGCCTACCATCATATCGACCGGACATATCTTTCGCCCCTTACATTCGGCACAAAAGGTGACAAACAAGACGCTCTATTAGCGTGAACTCGGCCTTCTTATAAAGCTATTTTAAAATCTTATTTCTATCGTCTACAGAAGTAGCTTTAGCTTATTACTGCATAATTTATAGAATTTCCACAGTCGACAATATCAGCACAGGCAGCTCAACCATTGTTTCTGAGGCTACTAAATAATTATATTCAAATACATAAAAAACATATTTGCGTCTTTTTACTCGGACACTTCCGGAGGAAGTGGCCGAGTTATAAAATGCGCTTTCTTTTTTTCTTTTTCTTCGTTGGCCACTAAATGCGAAGAATGTGATCATATCGGTCAGGAATGTCTGTTTCAGGGTTTCGATTGGCTGAAAACGGGGGCGATGATATCCGAACGCCTAATGAAGTAATTCTATGCTCAAACGGGTCAAATAATTTCCGAGCGTATATCAAACTTACTAAATCCGAAGTATTGTTCGCTCTAGGTTCGAAGACTAGAAGTGCTGGGTCATCGTTAATAGAAGTGCTAACTCATCGTTCCACGACTACCGACTGTGTTTAATATGCAGAAGAGAAATGATGTTGTATCGCATACGCCGATTCGTGTGTGTCCACTCTGAAAGATCTCGAGTGTTTTTGAAAGGGCCGATCCACGAACACATCAATCTTGAACATGTTAGAATATAATTGTTTTATTGCTGCTAAACTGAATAGTGTTTCAAAGAGATAGTTTCATAATGGAGCGCATGTACCGCAACAACGTCAACAAGCATGATTGACTGAAACTATCTGAAGCCGGCGGCTCGGATCTTTATGGCCGATAAAACGCGGGCTTTAAACACGCTCATTTCACATTCAAAAGCATACGCCGATTCGTGTGGGCCCACTCTGAAAGATGTCGTTTCATTAACAAAAACAAACGCGCCTTCATTACAACGAACAAACGAAAAACGTTATCAGAACCATCTGACCATGAATATGCAACCTCAACTGGACGTTCCAAGTACGTACTGCAGACGGACGATTCGGAGATCTTTATATATGCTCACCGACATATAGTCTCCCTCGTCACGCAACTGTCATTGTCAGATTGTCATAATGCCCGAGTGTGCGCTTATTGAGCGTCTTGTTTTAATGGCCGGGTTTCCTGTGGTAGAGAGCGCGCGCGCAATAAAATCCAAAAAGGAAGAGCTGTTGTAAAAGATCTTATGCATAACTACCGGAATGCTTTGCGCATCTTCTTTTGTGAGATAATTAGTACCCTTTGTCTTAGTGAATTGTGAACTGTTAATTAAACATTACTTGGCAGCTAAAACTGAATTACGTAATTTACAATTGAATGAATTACCTCGCGAGCGAATAAAAATCTAGAAAAAAAAAGAAAATTCGCAAAGCATTCTGGTAGTTGTAGTCACATTACGTCATTATGCATAAGGTCTAAAAGTGTTCCTCCAGGCTGCAGTATAAGGGCGTTGCCATACCCAGGTTGTATCAAGACCCGTGTAGCATATGTTTCATAATACGGTGTATAAGGGATCCTTATATTGGTTTATACATAATGACTAACACAATCTAACTTACTAACGTAATTCTCTCATGATTGTAAGTAGCCTGATTTTCAGACGGTCCGTGGTCCTCCGCAATGCAAGCGAAAGCCGGCGGAGGACCATGGCCACGGACCGTCTGAAAATAAGGGGTGTTTCTTGGTGCTACAGTCTGCATTGTATTCTTGGTTAGGTTTCTTTGTATGCAGGGTATTGTTTTGGTTCAAGTTCATTCTTCTCGTTCTTTGTGTTCATTGTCTAACGTCATCTGGTGTTCTGCAACACCAAGAAACCTCCAAAATAAGGCTAGATTGTAAGCTGAAAAATTGCACTTTAATTATAAAGCACAAAAACACTTCATTAGAAAGCATTTATGAGCATTTTGTACATTAGCTAACTAATTGCATAATCGTTGTCGGGTTGAAAATCATAAATCATAGAAGCTGAGACCGCAAGGATGGATGGGAAATCAGTCCATGACCCGCATTACATACAGATACATTCAATGTTCTCGAAGTTTTGAAGGTATATGATCTATTTAACTAAGATCCTACAAGTCTGGATAAAAAGGTCGATGATTTGACGGTGTTATTTGAGAGATTTTATTTCCCAGAATTCCTTTTGGTCATAACTTTCATGATTTTCAACCCGACAACGATTATGCAATTTGCTATATATGCGCTATATAAATGTCATATCATCATCATCATCATCCTGCATCATCACCATCATCATCATATAAGTTATATAATGTATCGCAAATAGAACACTTTGTTAATGTTCAATCGATCTTAGATTTTTTAATAACGACACAACGTGCTATTGATCGATGATTTTGGCGTCATGCAGGGTCTGAAACGCGCACGCTTTTATTATTTTACTTGACTTTATAAGCTTTTCTTCGGCAAAATCAAGTTCGTTTGTCGGCTTTTCGAGCCTCCTACTGGGCCAGAGTACACCCTAAATGGCCAATTCTCTTAACCAACCAGAGCACTAGATTCTAAATAGCGACACACATCAAGTCTTAAGTGTTTTTTTTTTTTTTTTTTTTTTGAAGTGGTTAATTGACGTATTTTGAAATACATAAACACTTCATTAATTACATACTATTGACTTCAGAGCGTAAAAACCTGCGCCCTCCTACGTACGCACACACGGTTTAATTGAACTAAGTACAGCACGTCATGGTGTTCTGTTGACACGCAATAATAGTTTATTATTTCTTGTCGCTTTCGTGGACGTTCAGTGAGAGAGAAGTTGGAATCTTCATTTTACAACTCAGAGATTTGTTGAGATGAGACTTAAGCGTTAGACGCCTGTTGTTCCCGGGGGGGGGGGGGGGGGGGGGGGGGGGTTCCCATATATATCATATATGCTATATAGGTATGTGCCCCCAAATAGGGTATGGTTTTTGAACCTCCAGATCCTTAAATTGGGTACCATATTTTGCTTTTAAACCATAAAATAAAATATTCGATCTTTAATTTGGGAACACTTCTTTTTATTTTGAATAAAAAATCCGCTTAGCGTAACAGCCAGCGTATGCACTTCTGATATTAGCGATTTCCAAAGGAATACTTTTTCCTTAAATTGGGTCTATATTTCAGTGACAAATCCTTGGAAAGGGTATGAATTTTCCAATTTTTCATCCTTAAATAGGGTCAGGGTGTCGACATCCCGGGGGCACTCCCCCCCCCTAAATGTTGTAAACTGACCCCCCCCCCCCCCCCAGGACTTTCCCTGACTGAGGCGGTCCAGGACATAACTCGCCCATAACCGATAAAACTTTATCAAGGAATTTGTTAAAGGAGATTCCAAGTTGACTTTTATATTAGGGGTTTCATTCGCAGTTTGTTGACTGAATTAAAGAAAGAAACGAAGGAGGGTTCGAAATAAAACAGAGACTTGGGATCGCCCATAACATGCACAAGACTTTTTATTATAAATGAGGAATTTTTAAAATGAGGAGATTCCAAGTTGACATTTAGGTCGCAGTTTAGGGTTCGGGGGTTCCGCAACGAAGATAGCAATATACTGCGGTGTGAGAACATTTAGATACCTTGGTCGATCTAAGACTAACTTGCAGTGTATCTAATGCCTACAAATATGACCACCAATGAAAACCAAGATATTGAAGTCAACTAGCTCAGTATATTAACGACAAAATTTATCTCAAAGAAATGATAGACGCATTCCCATTTTGTCAAGCAGATGTCTAGACTACTGGTGTCATGATTCAGAAGCTCCAATCTGTTTTTGAGTCTTTGAGAATATATTAGGCTGAACTAAAACCAGTCCGCAATTCATGCATATTTGATTATATATGACATACACCTTAGTAATGCATTTCACTTTCTATAGCTGTTTTGATTCAGCAATTGGACGAATTGTTTTGAACTAGTACTCGTGGAGCCACTCATTTCGAGCCATTTTGACAGATATTTGGGGAAGGGGAGGAGGAGGGAGGAGTAGAGGCCTCATTCCATATAAACGTATCATAGAATTCTCGTAGGAATTCTTCAAATGATTTTCTTACCGTGGTTTATTTTTTATTTTGACCCATAAAAAATGCACCGCAATGATATCATTTGGTGTATCAACTCAAATCCTTCCTAAAGTATCCTCTTGCAACACTCTCAGGAGATATGATTTCCAGCATTCCCGCTCTCCATCTACCATTCAACTGTAGTGCGTCGTGACTCTCCCGCCCTTGAATTTTAAATCTCCAGCGTGATGTGAAAATTGCACCGCACTTTCAGTGACAATTAGAACTTTTTGATCAAATGGGTTTAGGCTCTAATGAGTCGGAAGAATAGCGTTTTAAAAGTTCACGCGCCTTAAATTGGTGACAGCGTGAATTGGAGATCAATACATGGCGTCTTTACCAGCTCAATATACATTTTGAAAAGCATCTAACTTTTTCTTCGGAATCTCAAATGAAGCAGAAGTTTATTCTTGAATTTGAATGATGTGAGATTTCAGAATGGAAATTTGAGTAATTAAATTAAAAGTCCGCCAACTTCATGCTCTCGAGATTTAAGACTCATCCACCAACACGCCTTTATTGCGAGGCCATTCAGCTTATGAGTTTTCTCTTTTGAGGGAGTTTCATTTCCGCAAACATCTCCAGAACTGAAGGCATTTTGTATAGCATATTTGCTCATCAAAGTCAGCTGTCCATGCAGCTTGTCTTTTATAGCCGGCTCAGTAGGGAACCTCGCCTTAATTGCGTATTATAGTCATATCATTCTTAGTCGAGGGTCTTAATACACCTTCTCTTGTGCAAGGTTAGCGACGAATTGAGAGAGCAGAACAGATCGATTACTATGAAGGCTGCATTTCTGATCCTCGTGTTGTCGCTCGTGGCCATGTTTGGTGGCCGTGCAGACGGCTTTGGAATGTTCTCAGGGCATCGTAATGGCAAGAAAAGTATAGAGGTATAATAACAAATACATTTATAGCCTGCAGTGGTCGCGGTTTAATCAGTTGTAATAATCCGACTGAAATAACATTATTTCTTCGACCATTCTACAGACTTATATCGACAAGAAGTGCGCGGTTGCAAGACAACTAGGATGCTGTAGGAATGAAAGGATGAATAGAAGAAGACTACATGACAGACGTCTTAACGTCGCCGCAGGAGATGGTGAATGACTTCTTCAAACGACACCGATAATAATTTCGTCCACTCCGGCAAAATAACACAAATGTCAACACTTTAACGACGTTTCAACTCGCCCTAGGAAAAATGTTTTCTTCCAAGTTACTTTCAACACAGTTATATATTTATATTATATAATTATGTAATACAAGCAATTTTATCATGCACTAGACACATCGTGATAATTATAAATGCATTGCTTTGAGTATTAAGATATGTTGTCAAACTGTAATATCGACGCTCACAACTGAAATATAAATTAAGAAAATTAGGTCACTGGTCGTTTTGTGGTAATGTACAGTGGTGTATTTCGAACTATTTACGTAACTGCGCTGCACAGTCACAGCCAGGATGGGACGTCATGCTAATTAGGTAACGAACTCGAGGACACAGAGAATGAGAGGCAGTGATGGACCCGAGGGGGAAGGGCACGGTTGTTAAGGTAGCCGATGGTGCTGGTTTCGAACATAATGCGGCTGGTCTAAATTTAACATTATGAAATGTCTGTCCTGTCCGTTAGACTGTACACGTACGCCCCTGGGTTGCTCAACTATTGCCCCCACATCTTCGGGGGTCCTGTGGTCCCTTCTATTCTACTTCGTCGTATGGCTCCAGCGGCTCAGGGCTCGCCACGCGGCTTGTCATGTGACGTATGGATCAATGCCATAATTCTTATGAAACAAGTTCAGTACAATCGAACCTATCTGATGGCCTCCTCAGTCCCCACAACGGTCACCTTTCTGGCCAAGATATATGTTCTGTCCCTACCACTAGCCCATACATTTCTTGTCGTCTATACACCGAACATTATAGGCCAGGGATTCGTTTTCACAACCTCCACAATACACATGAAATATCCTCTCAATAACGGACCTTTGGAATCTATGCTGACGCACAATCGCAGTTTAAAGTCCCTTCTCAATGCTGAAAACACATTTCCATTCCACATGACATCAATAATAATAATAATAATCTATCTACAGCATTCGTTTTATAATTTTCGACTTGTGCATCGATCTTCTCATGATGCTTTTCATAGCAAGTTGTCATATTTCACCCCTGCCACAACGGCCACCTCTATACAACGACCACCTCTCCAAAACGGCCACCTCCCCACAACGGCCACCTCTCCACAATCGCCACCTCTCCACAATGGCTACCTATCCACAACGGCCATCTCTCCACAATGGCCACCTCTCCAAAATGACCACCTCTTCACAATGGCCACCTCTTCACAACGGCCACCTCTACACAATGGCCATCTCTCCACAATGGCCACCTCTTCACAATGGCCATCTCTTCACAACGGCCATCTCTCCACAATGGCCACCTCTCCAAAACGAACACCTCCCCACAACGGCCACTTCTCCACAACGGCCATCTCCCCACAACGGCCACTTCTCCACAACGGCCATCTCTCCACAATGACCACCTCTTCACAATGGCCACCTCTTCACAACGGCCACCTCTACACAATGGCCATCTCTCCACAATGGCCACCTCTCCAAAATGACCACCTCTTCACAATGGCCACCTCTTCACAACGGCCATCTCTCCACAATGGCCACCTCTCCAAAACGGCCACCTCCCACAACGGCCACTTCTCCACAACGGCCACTTCTCCACAATGGCCACTTCTCCACAACGGCCACCTCTTCACAATGGCCACCTCCTCACAACGGCCACCTCTACACAATGGCCACCTCTACACAATGGCCACCTCTCCACAATGGCCACCTCTACACAATGGCCACCTCTCCACAATGGCCACCTCCCCACAATGGCCACCTCCTCACAACGGCCACCTCTACACAATGGCCACCTCTACACAATGGCCACCTCTCCACAATGGACTCCACAAAATGGCCACCTCTCCACAATGGCCTCCACAAAATGGCCACCTCTCCACAACGGCCACCTTCCACAATGGCCTCCACAAAATGGCCACCTCTCCACAATGGCCACCTCTACATAAAGGCCACCTCTCCACAATGGCCACCTCTCCACAATGGCCACCTCTCCACAATGGCCACCTCTCCACAATGGCCACCTCTCCACAATGGCCACCTCTCCACAATGGCCACCTCTCCACAATGGCCACCTCTCCACAATGGCCTTCACAAAATGTCCACCTCTCCACAATGGCCACCTCTACATAAAGGCCACCTCTACACAATGGCCACAAAATGTTGTCCCGAGGTGGCCGTTGAGGGTGGACTGTATCCTTAAAGTCTTGTTTATTTTTTTCTTATATTTCTGAAAACTGGAAAACGTGGTATTAAAAGTGTGTGTGATTACCGGATACTTTGCTGATTTAGTTTTACTGGTTTTCTCATCAGTGCTTCGTGTTTTTTCTTGTGCTTTCCAAATTCCGTGATTTCCGCAAAAGCCAAAACTCTTGAATTTAATTCACAGCAAAGTTGTTCATGAAGATTTTTCTTTTATTGTTAATACCGTTTCCTAAATATCACTTTGAGGTCATTCGATTCTACGCGCCAAGCCGGCATAATTTTGACTCCTTGCTTAAGCTTTGTGTATGTTTTTCTTTCTCCTTTTCTGCTATTCCAGTTGTGTTTGTTATTTGTTAATGTTCGACCGGCGCGACTGTAGTCCATTGTTGACTTAGCCGACCACGCTCTCATCGCTGTTGTTTGGGTTCACTGAAATGTTAAAATTGATCTTAATGAGCTCGTCGTGTTATTTGCCTAATACACGTACAATTGACGGTAGCATGGTGGTGATTGACTGACTAGAATTAATGACAATAAGTGTGCATCACCATTAATCTGGACTATTGGGCTTATTCGAGTACATTAGGCTTTTATGTAAGAACGTTTAGGAAATCATCTCGCATGTCCACCATACGGACTGCGGGACGTTTCAACGATGACCATTCCTTTTGTCAATGTTTAGAAATTGAAATGAAAGACGCGTGGGATGTCAACTGAGGTGATTGATTTTTGATTCAACATTGAATGTGGAGATTAATGTTTAATGTGCTTTTATGGAGACGTCTTAAAATTTGCGTTTAAAGCAATCAGTTTCGATGATGTCTTTGGAACAAAAGATGAAGACAGGTGAGAACGGTACATCTGAAGAAAGATCCTTCAATTGTCGGCACCAATTCTTCTCCTTTCTTTCTTCTCTTTTCTGAATCTTCCAAATGTTGCATAATATCAGGCATGAAATAGCTTTAGTGCGACGGTATATATATAATTCAAACCGATAAAGGCAGTAGTATTAACCAAGCTACTATAGATTGTTTATTCCATATTCCTAAACTTACTATAATACAAACTTTTCCCTTTGTTAACCACATATGGCTTTCATTTCTTACAGTTTTTGTTTTGACTTTTATCACATCTGTCTCTATTTGTTTTCATAAAAGTCATACTCGCTGAATTTGCAAGAAAATCGCTTATCATGAAATAGATATTTCAGAGTACTCTGGATGCCAGGGGTACTTCTATTTCACTCTCGGGATCTGGCGAGTCTCGAAGCATCCAGGGTAATTTCAGAGGACTGTTTCGCTCTGCTTTTTGAAGACTGTAATTTCTCAAAGCTTATAACTAAAGGCTTTCGTTGCATTTTCCTTGGTCAAAGAAACAAAAAAACAATTTCTTTAATTTTTAATTTCCACGACCTTGTACTCATTAGCGAGTATATAGCGAGTATGTGATTATAGATACATATACAGCGAATAGTAAATTCCTGATCTCCTCGACAAAGTTTTAAATACTGTACACAACGGTTCGGTCTGGCTATGCAAATAAAATGAAAACTAAGAATATTTCATTTGGCAGAATTTTGCCAAAATTACACTGCTCTATTTAACTCCAAAGGCGAGTGCGTTGCATTTTTTAACTCGCTCGTAAAAAACACTTAGAAATTTAACAAAAAAACAAACATTCTTTTAATTTTTAATTTCCACGACCTTGTACTGATTAGCGAGTATATAGCGAGTATGTGATTATAGATACATATACAGCGAATAGTAAATTCCTGATCTCCTCGACAAAGTGCTTACCAATTAAAATACTGTACACAACGGTTCGGTCTGGCTATGCAAATAAAATGAAAACTAAGAATATTTCATAATAATGGCAGAATTTTGCCACAAAATTACACTGCTCTATTTTTAATCTGTCATCTATTACACATTCTGAACTTGCTAGTTTCCTTTTTTTTTTTTTTTTTTTTTTTTTTTTTTTTTTTTTTTTTGTTTTTTTTTTGTTTTTGTTTGTTTGCGCGCGCTATTTGTTTACAACGTAATAGCCGTTAGTTTTGACGAATTACTACCATTTTACACCCTGAAGATGGACCATGTGTCCGAAAGCTTGGTTTTAAAATAAAAATGTTTTGGTTGAAGAAACGAACAAACTCATTATGTCTACACCAACCAGCAAAGAATTACTTGATCTAATAATATTTTTCTTTGCTTGTTTTTCTCAGTAACATGACGTACACTATTTTAACTAGTTTGTTTTCAATTCCTAATTACCATATCTACTCGTTTAGAACTAAAATCCGTACTCCTTCAAAACAATCATAATCACAATAAACATTTAATAATAAAGCAACAGTCTTAATTTAAAAACGTCTAACACATTGCAAACTGTGAAAAACTCACGTTATGTACCTGAGTAACATGAAAAAAACTGGCTGACAAAGCTATATATTATTATTATTATTATTATTATTATTATCAACTAGCAATCTCAAAACTAGCTAAATCTAACTGAAGGCAAAAAAAAACCCGGCGTCAAAGAGAAATATCGAAACTTTATTTTTAATTTGTTATCAGAAGTACTATTCATGGTATCGAAAAACAAAAAAATTTATTACAAGATGAAAATTAAAGGATTTGTAACCACAGAAACAAAATAAAGTTTTTCACGTATATACAAACATAAACAAATTCTTCTAGCTTATCACGAGTGATATACTAATCGGGGAAGTCCTCTTTTCACCCTTTGGACTTTGAAAACCTTGAAAAAGGTCAAACAAATGTTTGGGGAATTTATTTTAAATAGAAGTTATAGACGACAGAAAGCTTTCGCCAGTTTTATATTGGATACATTTTCTAAAGATTAAGTATAGCATGCATGGCATCACGGTGTAGTTTAAAGCACGAGCCCTTGAACAGAGAACCGCTACGTTATAATTGATGCTACAGAAAGCCCGGGGGGGGGGGGGGGGTACTTGGCCAATTTTTGGGTAGGGGTGTGCCGCATGATCCCAAAAACCTTACCCTATCCCAGACCTAAAAACGGAAATTTTCCGTACCCTATCCCAGACCTAAGCTTCAAAATCTAAACCCTATCCCAACCTAAGCTTGAAAATCAATAACCTATCACAGACTAAAATTGAAAGTTCGTGACCAATTTGAAGCTAAGAATTTTTATTTTGCCGCTACGATAATTTTAAAACATTAGAGATCTTCAAATGATCGTAAAAATGCAAAAAGAATGCTAAATACTTGTTTCGTTGTAAAAACATACCCTATCCCAGACCTAAGCTTGAAAATCTATACCCTAACCCAGTTCCCAGACCTCAGAAGCTCGAAAACCATACCCCAGTATCGGGCGGCACATATCCGTATAGCTTCTATAGGGGAGTACCCCCCCGGGACAGAAGGGCTATGACAGCATCGACCAAACATGCAACAAAAATCTTTGTTCTGATATGAAAACCAATTGATATTAATTAGTGATGTACTACTGTATGATAACTTAGTTATGAAGGTCCATCATCGGAGTTAATGGTAGCCAATTATCCACTGAGCTGCAGCCACTGAACTATAAAAAGGACTCACCAAACCAAGACAACAATTGCCGTATGAAACCAGCTGAATATGAAGTCATTTGTAGTGCTTGCTGTGGTTGTTTTGATCGTCTTTGCTGGCAGAGCTGATGGCTACAGTATGGGCCAAATGCAGGGGAGAAGAGATGCTCAACAGGTAATTTATGGCTATTTCAATTGTGTATCACACGTCACGAGAGGTGGTAGCTATGAGCTAGATTGAGGGTTCGGTGGAAAGTGTCATCTATATATGATTATGAAGTGCAACAAAAAAATTTTACATTTTAGTCAGTTTTAGAAAAAGGCCATCGGCCTGCTGAAAACGTCATATCTAGATCTTCTTCAGATCTTCCCCTGGGGCCGCAAAATCGAAGACTTTGCAGTCGTCAACTTCATGCAAGTGTCTCCTCTATTCACACGGGTTTTCACTCGAGCTGAAAGCTTTCTTTACGTTTTTAATTCTTGAAATCATTGAAGAGTAGACCCAGAGGAAGAGGGGGTTACAGGCACCCTGTCTCCCTGCCTTCACCCCTGAGTCACGTTGAGGAAATGTGAGTTTAGCAAGCAATCAATGGGAACCTGAAAAGCAAGGAAAAGGGAAAATTAATTAAAGAGCACATCATTTCCAAAACTTTTCGACTGAAGCGAGTTGCACTGAGTTCACACGTCCTTCTGCTGAATTTTGCTTAAAATTACCTGAGAAGAAGGCCGTCAAGTTAGAAAACAAGGATAAGTTACTTTTCTTCACTGATTCATTCCAACAAAAAGACCTTAGTTGAACTGAGTGTTTTTGTCAGTGAATATTTTTTGTAAAGTTGCCGAATTTAGGACTGCATGATTATTTGAGTAACAATAAGATGTTTTCCTCAAACGGTCCAACTTATCGCCTTATAGGTAACAAGTCTACTTTATATTGTAATTGATGTCATTCATTTAAAATCAGTTCTAAATCCGCATGAATTTACAAGAAAACCATTCAGTATTCAGTTTTTTAAACTTTTGAACCAGAACCGTACACAGCACAGGTGCAGGGGGGCAGTTGCCCTCCTAGCAAGGCGAAAAATATACCAAAAAGTACTGAGAACTGTACTATTTTTATTTATTTATTTGCTGTAAAATACGTACTGCGCCCCCCTTGAATCTTGGGTTATGTTCGGCCCTGTGAACCGCCTACGAACGTCGCAGTTCAAACATAATTTAGAATCACTTTGAAAACATCGATGATTCTTTGCAAAATATTGATGTGCTGTAAATTGGTTAATTAGCTGCAGAGTCATAACTTATTTACATGTTTGGCAACGTTTGTCTTAACTGTTTGAAATTAAGCTTGTTTGCTTCAGAGAACGATGCTGGAATTGTTGATCGATCATTTCGCTAGGAACGAAGATTACAAATCGAGGGATATTATTGTTATTATACCTCAAAGCAATCTAGGAATTCGAGCGCAAGCGTTCCCCGTTTCCTTGCAGGTGCTAGAAGCCAGGAGCAAATCGTGTTGAGAGAGCGGAGAGGAACGGATCAGGGAGGAGGGAGAAATGGCTAAAAATGTAGAGGAAGGAGGGAAAAACAACCGAAAAAAAAAACAGGGAGGGAGAACAAATGGGCTAAACATTAGGGAGGGTGGATATTAAATGCCTGTTCCTCTCCGCTTTTGAGTAAAACATGCATGAATAACAACATCGCTTTTTCTTTACTGAAACTAATCGTTTGACAAGAACTAAGACTGAATACATGGCTTGATACTTGGTATTTAGGCAAAAGGTTAAAAGAAGTCTTCACTGGACATAAGTACCGTAATACCATCGAGTATAGAACAAGTACACTTGATAGACTGGAGAAGAGTCTTGAGAATTTTTAAAACGAAAAAAGAAATAAAGAAGATGAAAACCATTAAGAAATTCTGTTAATTGTATTATTATTCTTGTTCTATCTTGTGACAAACAGCATAAGTGAAGCAGAGGGCTGTAAATGTATATGAGGACTGACGCAACTAGGGCGGTTTCTTTCTTTTCTAATGATATGATTCTCGTAGAACTAAAAGAAAAGGAAAGAGAAGAATGAATATATGAATATATGACTGAACGAACGAACGAACGAACGAACGAGTTAAAGAACGAACGAACGAACGAACGAACGAACGAATGATGAATGAATGAACGAATGAACAAACGAACGAATGAACAAACGAACGAATGACTCCCCCGACAAACGAACGAACGAACGAACGAACGAACTGATGAATGAATGAATGAATGAACAAACGAACGAATGAACAAACGAACGAATGAACAAACGAACGAATGAACGAACGAACTGATGAACGAATGTACGAACGAACGAACGAGCGAACGAACGAACGAACGAATGAATAAATGAACAAACGAACAAACGAACGAACAAGCGAATTACGAACGAACGAATGAATGAATAAATGAACAAACGAACAAACGAACGAACAAGCGAATTACGAACGAACTGATGAATGAATGAACGAACGAACTAATGAATGAATGAACGAACGAACGAACGAACTAATGAATGAACTGAACTAATGAATGCGGGGCAAAGGAAAGAAAAGAGGAGATCAGAAGATAAAGAAAAGAAAACAATTAAACTCAATGTTGCTAATACATATGCCATGCTAACAAGAAAGCCATTATTTCATTAACTAGTGAGCAGCACAGAGAATCAACACACGTAGTTGTAAACTTCTTTAATTTCTCCTACGCGTTTCGTCTGACTTCGGCAGACTTCATCAAGGAGTTAATATATAAGATGTTCGTTAACCGTCCCGTTTATATAGTTTACATGTATACAGCTAAACACTATCAGACTAGTTGTACAGTTTGTACGTGGATAGGAAATGACTCAAACCACAGTCAGAAGAGCATAGTTGAATAGCGATGTAAGCGGAACGAGGCTTTGGGGGCTGCAGTTTATATATTAACTCCCTGATGAAGTCTGCCGAAGTCAGACGAAACGCGTTGGAGAAATTAAAGAAGTTTACATTACTACATCTGTTGATTCTCTGTGCTGCTCCGCACTAGTAGTTTCCTTTTTAGAAAATAAAAATAAAAATAAAATTGTTAAAACTTTACAGTAGTTTCCTTTTTAGAAAATAAAAATAAAAATAAAATTGTTAGTTACACTAGTTTCCTTTTTAGAAAATAAAAATAAAAATAAAATTGTTAGTTACACTAGTTTCCTTTTTAGAAAATAAAAATAAAAATAAAATTGTTAGTTACACTAGTTTCCTTTTTAGAAAATAAAAATAAAAATTGTTAAACACTTGTTAGTTACAAAGTGGTATCACTAACTCCCTACATACTGACGTACCAAAAATAAATCCACATCTATTACATTCTTCAGAATAACAAAGCCTCCAAAGACTTTTGTGACATGGCAAGGATTCACTGCATGAAGCGAAGGCTGACTCTAGAACCAACGGATTATGAAGATCATCTTGAAAGAAGGAGACATAGATTTGATTGACCTAACATTTATTGTTACTATATAATTTCTAACAACATAGCGGACTTGTAGAATACGAAATAAAATGATTATTATTTTTAGAAAAAAATAAAAATCTGAGTTGTTAGTTACACTAGTTTCCTTTTTAGAAAATAAAAATCCCTAAAATTGTTAGTTACACTAAAACCTTTTTAGAAAATAAAAATCCTAAAATTGTTAGTTACACTAGTTTCCTTTTTAGAAAATAAAAATAAAATAAAATTGTGGTACCTCCCTATCCCAGACCAAAAATCTTACATTCTTCCGTAATTGTTAGTTACACTCCTAGACATGGCAAAAGTTACTGCCTGAAGCGAAAATAAAATAAAATGACCTAAAACCTATTATGTAGTTACATAGTCCTTGAAAGAAGGAGACAGAGATTTGATTGACCTAACATTTAAAATTGTTATTATTACCCATAACCTAAAAAAAATAGCTTAGAAAATATAAAAATGATAGATTTCCTGAGTAAAATCTGAAAATGTTAGTTCATATTTCCTATCCCAGACCAAAACCTTACCGTATCCTAGACCAAAAATGGTACCCTATCCCAGACCAAAACCTTAACGTATCCTAGACCAAAAATGGTACCCTATCCCAGACCAAAACCTTACCGTATCCTAGTGGTACCTAGACCAAACCAAAACCTGGTACCTAGACTATATCCCAGACCAAAACCTTAGCGTATCCTAGACCAAAAATGGTACCCTATCCCAGACCAAAACCTTAGCGTATCCTAGACCAAAAATGGTACCCTATCCCAGACCAAAACCTTACCGTATCCTAGACCAAAAATGGTACCCTATCCCAGACCAAAACCTTAGCGTATCCTAGACCAAAAATGCTACCCTATCCCACAAATGCCCCAGACTAAAAGAGCAAAAACGGTACCATATGTCAGACCGGGTCCGTGAGGAGCTCAAAAGCCATACACTGTCATCCCACGGCAAATACCCGTATAGATAGAAATAGATAGAAACTTTATTTAAAGAGGGTATAGCATATATAGGTGAGTACCTCCTCCTCCCCGGGATTTGCCTATTGCCAGTGCACTGAAACAAAATCATAGCACGGCCCGTTCGTCTATCTTTCACAGTAAATTTTTCACAGTAAAATGTACGTAGCGACAAGTATACAATGGCAAGTGTTTATAGACGCCTTATTTGTGTGCATCCAACATTCCTGTTTTGGGGCAAGTTTGATGGGTTTCCTGTGGCAAGAGTGTCAGTACGCATGCGCTTCTGCTAGTCTACAAAACAGATGGCCGCCTAATCGTACACTGCTAGCAGTCTTGTATTTCTCATGCTGTTCTGATCTTTCTTTACGATCGTAGTCTGCATGTTGTCATTCCACGATATACTGATCGAGTAATTTGCCAGTTAAACGGCCCCAGAGTAGAAGTCACGATGTACGTGCCGAGTGATGATTTAATCCAGGCTATGAAAATCCCCCGCAATAAAACCTTACAAAGTAGAGGATAACATGCGAACTAGCCCACGCTTTACAAGACTGTGCACAGTCCAGAACTGGACCCACTTTTATCTATGCGCGCGGCAAAGAGGGCAGGAGGGCAGGAGGGCAGGAGGGCAGGAGGGCAGGAGGGCAGGAGGGCAGGAGGGCAGGAGGGCAGGAGGGCAGGAGGGCAGGAGGGCAGGAGGGCAGGAGGGCAGGAGGGCAGGAGGGCAGGAGGGCAGGAGGGCAGGAGGGCAGGAGGGCAGGAGGGCAGGAGGGCAGGAGAGAAAAGCTGGGCTAGAGACGATAATTTCTTAGATTACGCGCGCGCGCGCTTCTCGTACTCCTTCTATTTCTTTCGCGCCCAGTACTTTTTGTATAGTTATTGAGAAAGGTGGGGCCAGTTCTGGACTAGACTGTATACAGTTCGGCTTGTGTACTGAATGTTTGTTGATGACGCCAACTTCAAAATAAATGAATCACTATTGTTTGTTGAGCTGCTAACCGTGTACCTAAGTAAAGCGCGCAAGTGTAAACACGGCCTTACTTGACTAGTTAGCGGTGGTGTGTGTGGCAATAAGTAAAGCTAATGTGACGATATATGAATAAATTAACTTCAAGTAAAAAAAAATACCGACATCCTTTGCGGCGAAAACATTTTGTAAAATTGGTGTATGCACCTGTTTTCAAAAACGTTGCCCATTTACAAAATAGTAAATAGTAAAAAGGAATTAATTAGAGAAACAATGAGCCAGAGTTCTGCATGATTGAATTTCTTTTGTTTCTCTAATTTATTCTTTTTTACTCTTTACTATTTTGTAAATGGACAACGTTTCTGAAAAGAGGTGAATATATACACCTATTTCAATAAAGTTTGGTCTAGGACATCAGTCCATAGGCGATAGGATATAGGTCGTTCCAAGACAGAGCTGCATTATGGTAACAGCTTGAATGGCATGTATGCCAGAAATATTTCATAAAATTCGATTCAAAATTTGACTTGGCATGTTGACATAGAAATAGGTACGATATCGCATAGGCTTTCATACGTGTTTGGCAATTCAATATGTTACCATAATGTAGTTGGCCTATAACCTATCGCCTATGGACTGATGTCCTCGACCGATCTTTATTGAAATAGGTGTATACACCTATTTCAAAAAAACGTTGGCATCTGAAATCTGAATCTGAAATCTGAATCTGTGACCTAAAAACACTCGTAGCCACACTATTCGCCAACGCAGGTCTTCGCCTAAAGGTCGTGGCATATTCCAGTAATTACAAGATAGATCACAACTTATGCCCACAATAATAATAAAGTTCTTATGCATTTAAAAAAATCCCTCTCGGTCTCAGATTTCAGATTCAGATTTCAGATGTCAACGTTTTTTGAAATAGGTGTATAATATTTGGAACGGCAGTCAGAAGTCGCTTGTCTCTCGCTTTTCTACTCAATGTTTTAAAATATACCATTTACTACTACATTTATGTCATAAGTACGTCACATGTACGTCAATACACAGTAAACATCCCAGAATAAACTTGTGTATAAATTTGTGTACGTTCAACTAGCGGATATAGCATCACCGTCAATCTAATGAGCAACTAACTACTCAGTGGATCGCTTTGCGACTCGCCATGGGTCGTACGTATTCATTTTAACTTCCTTTGAAGGAAATTCTGTTCCTTTGAAGGGAAAAAACAACAAGGGGGCAAACGTCAAAGGCCACTGAATGTCAACAACTGTGCGGCATCACTCAAAAACATTCGAGAAAAAACAGGAACTTCTACTGAATTACTAGCATGAATGGTTTTAGTTTTTAAAACATCTGAGCATTGTTGTATTTTGTTTAAAGTTATGCTATTCATTTTATTGAAATATTTTTGTAAATGCATGATCGAATATCTAGAAGGCATTTTTCGTAATTATCAATAAAGAAAAACATGACTAAACGTTGTTTATTGAAAGTGTAAAAGTACATGCGAGCGCCCGTATATACTCCCATATATTCTCCCATATATACTCCCATATCGCAAGTATATACTCCCATATATACGCTATATAGGTATGTGCCCCCAAATAGGGTATGGTTTTTGAACCTCCAGATCCTTAAATTGGGTATACTACCATATTTTAATTTGCTTTTTCACCATAAAATATAATATTCGATCTTTAATTTGCGTACACTTAATTTTTATTTTGCTTAGAGTAACAGCCAGCGTATGCACTTCTGATGTTAGCGATTTCCAATAGAATACTATTATCTTTTTCCTTAAATTGGGTCTATATTTCAGTGACAAATCCTTGGAAAGGGTATGAATTTTCCAAATGTTCATCCTTAAATAGGGTCAGGG
>JAUJYZ010000084.1:295000-310000 GCA_033675265.1 Actinostola sp. cb2023 | reverse complement strand
GGTATTTTCGTTTGTCTTCAGTGAAAATTTAAAAAGTCACGTGACAGGTGACACAAGCTCATTGGTGAATTTTCAATTGCGCAATTAAAGCCGGTAGCTGACTCTACAAGCACACGTCGTTTCCTGTTAGCTCTTGTGATGATGAAGAGAGTCGGTTCTTAAACACACGCACTTGGCATGTCTAAATTGTGTGTAAGAAAAAACATTTTAATTATAATTGACACAACATTTACGCCGGACAAGAGTGCGCGCGCAAGATGTAAATTCGGTGTAGATTCGGTGTAAATTCGGTGTAAATTCGCCCGGTGTAAATTTTGTGTAAATTCGGTGTAAATTTTGTGTAAATTCGGTGTAAATTTTGTGTAAATTCGGTGTAAATTCGGTGTAAATTTTGTGTAACTTCGGTGTAAATTCGGTGTAAATTCGGTGTAAATTTGGTATAAATTTGGTGTAAATTCGGTGTAAATTTGGTGTAAATTCGGTGTAGTTTAAATTTGCATGGTTTTAATTTGAACCCGTACACAGCATTTACACGGCGTTGCGTTTTCCTTCCCATTTAAACCACAGCAAACATTAATTTTTAAAATAGCCATATTTTTTCAGTTGTGGGATTGCTGTGGTGCAACGACGGGGAGAGACTAAGGAGACTGGAGACTAGTATTGTAGAATGTCACTGATTTCTGAGTCATATTACGGATCAAAAACAGAGAGTTTTGTATGTGTTTATCAACCGAGGCCTTTAGGGCCTCGTTTTCATGTTTTTCACACAATAAAGTACTCATAACTTCGCAGGAATTTAATATTTCACCTTCAAACTCACAGACTAACTTTCTTGGAGCATTTGCTATCATTGTGAATGTTCAAATATTATGCTAATTAGCAGCGGCCATTTTTGCATAGGGTCAATTGATATGATGCGTTCTTTCCGATCATTCTCTGCATGCAGTCCTCGGCTGCTAGCTTTCCGGATCCAATTCATTTTCCGACTAAATTTTTTTCACATCCTGAGTCTGATCTCATCTAAATAATTCAAGGCATTTCACACTGAGGAATTTGGATTCAAAATACGGTTAAACAGCGTAAATAAAACTACATAAATTCAGTCTACAACAACTGTGTAACATAACTGTGCCATGATCTATGTTATTAAAGTTCGCTTTAATTAAATCTCACTGTTTGTTACTCAACCTGTCAGAGCTAGTGATGTATAACTCGGTATATTAAAGCCCGGGGGGGGGGGGGGGCGGTACTCCCATATATACGCTATATATAGGTATGTGTCCCCGAATAGGGTATGGTTTCTGAACCTCCAGATCCTTAAATTGGGTACCATATTTTGCTTTTTTACCTTAAAATAAAATATTCGATCTTTAATTTGGGTACACTGCCTTTTTTTATTTTGACTAAAAAAAATCCGCTTAGCGTAACAGCCAGCGTATGCACTTCTGATATTAGCGATTTCCAATGGTAAAGTATTAACTTTTTCCTTAAATTGGGTCTATATTTCAGTGACAAATCCTTGGAAAGGGTATGAATTTTCCAATTTGTCATCCTTAAATAGGGTCAGGGTTTCGACATCCCGGGGGCACACCCCTATCCTAAATTTCCGGTAGTACCCCGCCCCCCCCGTATTAAAGTCACAGTACAACACAATCGCTATTAAAATTGCTATCTTTGCACTAAATTAAACTCACTTTTATCTTGTTCAAATACAACAGCATGACACTAATACTATACGTCCAAACACGACGACCTGTTCACTACGTACTCAGTGTGAAACAGCTGTATTACCGTTACTAAAGGCACAGTTCTTCTTCAACATATATGTACATAAGTAAAACGTTGAAGTATTGACTCACGCACAGCGTACATAGCCATTCCAACCACGCAGGAGATGCACCAGCAGGTGCATGTAAAGTATGACTAGTATTAAAAAGATAAGTGTTACAAACAGCAGGCTTGAGTTCGCTGAAGCAATTATATTTCTCTGAAGTTCATTTAGACGAAACTACGAAGAGGAAGCTAGAAGTGAGAAGATCTAGTAGAAGAAGACGAAGAAGGAGAAGAAGAAGAAGGAGAAGAAAAAGAAGAAGGAGAAGGAGAAGGAGAAGGAGAAGGAGAAGGAGAAGGAGAAGGAGAAGGAGAAGAAGAAGAAGAAGGAGAAGAAGAAGAAGAAGAAGAAGGAGAAGAAGGAGAAGAAGGAGAAGAAGAAGAAGACATAAGAGGAAGAAGAAGAAGAAGAAGAAGAAGAAAAAGAAGAAGATTGAAGAAGAAGAAGAAGAAGAAGAAGAAGAAGAAGAAGAAGAAGAAGGGAGAAGAAGAAGAAGAAAAAGAAGAAGAAGAAGAAGAAGAAGAAGAAGAAGAAGAAGAAGAAGAAGGAGAAGACTTAAAGTGTCTATCACCCCTGTGATAATGATAATAATAATAAGAGATAAATAGAGATTGTTTAAAAAATATATTCAATATAAGCTGAATAGTTGGAGATTTCAGTATTTTGTGATTTGAACATTGCGTTTATGAGTTATAGAGGTTTGAAATCTCAATATGCAAATTTGATGACGTCTACTAAGGAATCATTTATTATACAAAAACGCCCTTGTGTTGATTATTGACATTTGAAAACTTACAGAATATTTTCACAGTCTTTAAAAATGATTTTATAACTTTTTTCCCCATTTCAAAAAATAAGTTCTTCTTGAAAAAGTCTAAATAAGTTATGGCAAATTTCTGGGTTGACGTCATCTAATTAGCTCGATCTGAAAATAAACTCTTTGTACACGCCTATTTTATAATAAATCACTATTTTAAACAATAGTCGTTATTTCGTATATTGAGCCGCTGTCGGATGTGACAAATTCACTCGACCAAGTTAGCGCGTCTCCCATTAAAGCTACAACAAGCCAACAAAGCAAGCACGGCGTCAAGCACGGCCGGTATTGACGGTAGCAACAATTGTAATCACTGCATTCACAACTTTGACCACAGCCGCAGGGGTACGTCGTAAACGTATTTATGAATTGGAAAAACATATGCCTCTTTACTTCTTCTGAGGTTTTCTTTTCGGAAGTACAGTAGGCGGCGTCTTTGTTGTGGGTAATAACAAAACTTGAGTAAATATTTTTGTTGATTTCGGCGGAGAGATATATGGATACCCTTTGGCATTGAACAAGTCTACAGCAATTTGTTAGTTGAATTTATTGTATTGAAATTAAGGGCGCTTTCCATTTGGCAGGACTGGTCTGATCAACCGGTTCTTAAATGGAATGTGCCGTCAGTTCTGAGAACTATCTGCCAGTTCCCAGAACTAACGTGTTCCATTTAAGAACTGGTCGGAAAGTCCAGTCAGTTCTGCCAAATGGAAAGTGCCCTTAGTCACTCTTTCTTAAAATCACTTCTGGAAAAAAGTCTCACTACTGTAGACGACAAAAACATCGCCAATTTTTCCTTGTCAAGGAAAACTTGCTCGTGTAGATGACAACAAAATTTCAATTTTTCCTTGTCAAGGAAAACTTGTCAAGGAAAACTTGTTCGTGTAGATGCGGCTTTACGATCGAGTCAACTGCACAACGCAATCGTAGTGCAATAGAAAGAAAAAGAAAAACTTCTGATCCTTCCGCCGTCACCCTTCTGCTTTCGATTCCGACTTCGATTATTAGTTCACACTGGTGAGAAGCTCCGATTCCGATTCCGATTTCATGTGTCCAAATTACTCGTCACATGACCCCAATTATAGCATAACACCGTTAGATGAAATTCAAATAATGTCCTGTGTCATGTTATATTTTCAGTTCAACGAGAGAAAATAAATTCGCATCGTCACCGAGAAAAGACAACAACGGAAATGAGTGGATAGAATATTTGATTGATTGAGATTGTAACAGAGGGCACTGCGTACTAGTTTGGTACGTGACGTGATCTGATGGTTGAGTTCGATCATTTTCACGAAAATTTATTCTTATTTTTGGATTCAAAAAGAGCGAGCCCGCAGCCGGCCCTTGCCAATGGCTCCATTGGGGGTATGGCTTTTCTTAAGACAAGATTTTAATTTTTAATGGTGGGTCAAACCGCCGGGTTTTTGAAGTGATGAAACACACAGCCCCGGATGTTTAATTCCAATCAAAGGGTAACAACCATTTAAAAGGGTGAACACGGGAATTGACGGAGGGCTGTGCATAGCGGATGGCAATTATTTCATTTTGCACGCAAATACACAGCTATAGACTATTGTTTCCAGCTCGTTTCTAATTAAGTCGCTCAGCGTTTCCCAATGACTAAGCAAGCTGCCCACTATTCCAGAACTCCGTTATAAACTATAAAACACCGGGCGTTGAAACTTTCAAGTAGTTGGAACGATAGAACGAGGACGAGTGATTGCAAAGATGGCATCAAGTACACGTATAGTCATGTGTCTCCTTTTAATTTGTGTAGCATTTCAAAACTTGTCGGCGTATGTTTTTACTCAAGGTGACAGACAAAATGGCAAAAAACGAGGATTTGAGGTATGTGGAACAATTGTGTATTTGAACATGTAGAGACTCCTCTTATGAGTACGCATAAGATCAGTTGTGATAGCTTTTCAAATGAGCCCTACATGAAGCAATGTAATGGTAACGCTACATTATAAACGATAATTGTTCGGAGTGAAGACCTTGTCGTAGCTCCAACAACAACTGCCGTGACGACACACCTTAAAACTGAAGCAATACTGAGTGGTTAATTGCACCTCTGATATATATATCGTCTTATATAACGCTAGAAGAAGAAAAACCGGTTCATTGAACCAGGAGATTTTAAAATGTTGAGTAGGTATTATTTTTTTTGGAAACCGGTGTATGATGTCTGATGATGGATGGATGAGAAAACAGATAGATGGATGAATGAATTGATGAATAAACGAATTGATGGATGACTGAATGGGCAGATAGATAGATGGTTGGATAGATAGATAGATAGATAGATAGATAGATAGATAGATAGATAGATAGATAGATAGATAGATAGATAGATAGATAGATAGATAGATAGATAGATAGATAGATAGATAGATAGATAGATAGATAGATAGATAGATAGATAGATAGATAGATAGATAGATAGATAGATAGATAGATAGATAGATAGATAGATAGATAGATAGATAGATAGATGACTAGATAGATAGATGGATGACCGAATTAACTGATAATTAGATAGATGGATGGTGACCCACTGAATAAATGGATGGAGTCTTGAGAGATGTATGATGTATGAATAAAGACAGAACTAACAATGAATAAATAAGTGAATAGATAGATGGGTCGATGGGTGGACAGGCAAATAGATTCATGAAAAAAGGAATTAGTTGATGAATGAACGAAAGAATGAATGAACTAATGATAGACGGATGGATCCATGGTTTAATAGCTCGGGAATTAAGCAAAATCATGCGTCCTTGTTCGGTATTGAATAAAGAAAGAGTAAAACTGAATAAATGAGTGAATAAATGCATGGATTAATGGAATGAAAAAATAAAAAATTACAGCCTTGAATAAAAGAAAAACACAATCCGTGCATCTACATCGCTTCGTCCACATATTCCATTGAAACCACTACTTGAATATATGACTCATTTATTAGTATTTAGTTAAGCAATGAACCATCAACTAGTAAAGTATATTTGCTCGGAAGTGAAGCCATTGACTGACCGCGTCGCTTTAGGCGCCATCGTACTAACAACACTAACAACGTACACCTGTCGTATACAAAGTGAGCAAAATAGAAAATTAGAACGGTTTTCAAAGATAAGCAAGTTTATAAGCGCCTTCGAGCAAAGAAAGAAAGAAAATGGAATATAAATAATAAACGTAAGTCGAGAGAGCGTAAATATGAAGAGAAAAACCATTACAATTCACATTTGGTATAATGTTTGCCCAGAGGCTATTGAACGCAACGTGTGACTGTACAATTAAAATAAAAACTATCCAACGCATCACCGATATTCATGATCCTGCTGTCTCAGTGTGTTGCACTAACTGGTCTTAAAGTGCCTATCACCCCTGTGAGATTATTTTAAACATATATTCAATATAAGCTGAATAGTTGGTGGGTTCAGTATTTTGTGATCTGAACCTTGCGTTTATGAGTTATAGAGGTTTGAAATCTCGGCCAATATGAAAATGTTATCTCGTTGCATTTGATTAAAAAAATCAGTGTCTTTGTTTTCGTTGTTCCATGAGATTTGCTTTAGAAATGACACTAAATAAGTAAGTGCGAATGTCTGTAAATATCGACTATCAGGCCATCAATGACCAAAAATAAAAATCCCTTATCTTTTGGCCAAAGAACCCAAGAAGATAGAAGAAAGAATATTTCATTTTTTTAATAATAGGACATGTACATCTAATATCCTTTGTGACTATGACCTCTGAAGTTTTGCCTTTCCCGTTTTCACGTATAAACACGAGCTTCACTAGGGGATCTTTATGGCTACCGATAATAACTACGGTAAAATAAAAGGGTGTCAATATCTTTTTATATGATACATCTCCTTAAATAACAATTAAAGTATTAACAAAGTTAGAGATTGATAGAAATTTTCGTTTTGATGACTTAAAAAGTTCATGCAAGGATAAACGTACGTAAGACCGAAAAAATTCATGGCTTGATCAGATATCCAATATTGCTAAAGTGAAATCTGTCTTCTTTTCCTGCTTGTTTTGTGTTATCTAAATATTGAATACCTCAGTGATCAATTAAGCCATTATATTAATTTTTTCGGCCTTACGCTGTTTATCCTTTACTTACAATTGTCGAGTGGTCAAGGTTTTTAAAAGTTCAATTTGAGTTCATCCTCAGTCGACGATCGATATTATCTTAAACCACAGGCAGCCCAAGCTGTGATCTTGTGAATAATTGTAGAGAATGTATGTAGAATTACAAAATAACGTATAATGGCACTTACGTTGTCAATAAAGGACTGAAAATTCACCACAGCGTTGATAATTTACTGTTCTATTGCCCTGATTCAAGTCGGCTGATTCCGGAATCAGCCGACTTTATCATCGCTGGTTCGGCTCGGTTCGGCACGTGTTCCGAAGAAAGTTCGTTGAAACCGAATACGTGGAATGTGTAAGCTGATGGTGCCACGGCTAGTCACAAGCAAGGTTGACTTCGAATTGAGTTCAATTCACGACTTTAAAAGCGAGTAGGTCAGTGATGAACCGATTGGATGTGTGCTAGGGGAATGTGAGAACGGGATTATGTGAAAAAATTCTGAACATTTCAAATTTTTGTAGGTTTTTCGAGGCCTCGAAGATCGCCGTAGCCAAGATTCGGCGTCCGTAGTTTCCAGCCTTCTCTTCCTTTACAGGTTAAGGGAGAAAAAAATTAAAAACGGCCTAAAACGCAAAACTAACACATCAGGGCAATAGAACAGTAAATTATCAACCCTGTGGTGAATTTTCAGTCCTTTATTGACAACGTAAATGCCATTATACGTTATTTTGTAATTCTACATACATTCTCTACAATTATTCACAAGATCACAGCTTGGGCTGCCTGTGCTTAAACTTTCGCGATTTCGCTGGAAATTGTAGAAGTTTTCGACACTATGCTTTCTTCAACAGTTCCATAACGTGGTTCTTGGGCCAAAATATAAGGAATTCAGTCGATTTTCGGTCGTTGTCAACCGATCGGTGTTTACAGACATGCGCTCTTTAAACCGATCGGTATTTACAGACATGCGCTCTTTAAACCGTTCGGTATTTACAGACATGCGCTCTTTAAACCGTTCGGTATTTACAGGCATGCGCTCTTTAAACCGTTCGGTATTTACAGACATGCGCTCTTTAAATCGATCGGTATTTACAGGCATGCGCTCTTTAAACCGTTCAGTATTTACAGACATGCGCTCTTTAAACCGATCGGTATTTACAGACATGCGCTCTTTAAACCGATCGGTATTTACAGACATGCGCTCTTTATACTGATCGGTATTTACAGACATGCCCTCTTTAACCGATCTATCTATCTGTCGGTCTGTCTGTTCGTCCATCGCCTCGCCTTTCCGTCGTTCACTCCCTCGCTGTCTGTCATTGTCTTTTTGAACTTATATCCCATTCTTCCATCCAACCATCCATCTTTCCATCCTGATATCTTTGTATTCTTACATCAGCAGTACCGTGCAGCGCTGGACAAAATATGCCAGATAGCAGTAAAGCATTGCCATGGAAACAGTCAATCATCCAAGTTCCCCTGGCAACTGAATAAAGCCGAGAATCCAAATTACAAGAGACTACAATGAATGAATTATTTTGAATTATCCGGATTTCTCTGATGTCTAACATTAATTGGTGGCAAACTAAATAATATACATATCAACTTATGATGAACTATTCCATCTTTATCGCCTTGTCTGTTAGCATGTACTCCCTAAACAAAAATAAATTAGAACTATATATTACCTTCAGTGTAAATTTGATCTTCTAAAGAACAATAATGATTAGGTTGAAATGTGAAAGTGTCAATGAAATTGTCGTTGCTGATGGCAACACGTGATTGCCAATTAGTAGCACAAAAACATGATTCAAAACTGACAGTTCTGTGTGTGTCTAATTGTAAAACCAAAGCTTTATATGTCTAGAAATATACCTCGTCTGGCCACGTGTATTTGTTTGTTTTCTTTGGAAAAATAAGAACAGTGTTGAAATCTTGAAAAGGTGTGTTTTCTGCAGTAACATATAGAGTCGTTTTCGTATGAGTGGGAAACCTACGGCACGAAGTTACGGTCACGGTATGGAATCGAAGACATTATTAAACCAATCACAGCGCGAAAAATCATAACTCGACCAATCAGAATGCTTGGACATGGTCACCGCACGGCACGAACCGTAACTACTCCCCACTCATACGAAAACGACGCTCTAATGCATTCCTTACTATGGCTAAACCACTAACGAATCAGAGACAACGAACGATGATAGGGTCGTTTTCGTACCAGTGGGAAACCTACGGTACCGTGACACTCAAATGGCTTCCTTTCTAAACCAATCAAAAAGCGCGCAGATGCATCTCATCCAATAGAGTGGTTTTTGTATGAGTGGGAAACCTACGGTATACCGTGACACTCAAATGGCTTCCTTTCTGAACCAATTAAAAAGCGCGCAGATGCATCTCATCCAATCAAACTCTTTCATTACGAATTGACGACTCTAGTTGGTACCGTAAATGAAATAATTTTGATCAATGAAGAGAGAGATCGAGCTATCGAGTGGACAGTAAAAGCCAAACAATTTTAATTTTCTTACTGGTAGGAAAAAAATTAAAACCGCCGTAACTCTCTCAATTTCAAGCGGAATGGCCTAGAAATTCCTACAGAGGTAAAGGACAACACAAGGAACAAGTACAAGGCGTATAAAGGCAAACGATTTTTTTATTATTTATTCAAGTACACCAGAACAAGAAAGCCCATACATTTACTGTATTTACGCCACTGATACTGAGCTTGGGCTACCTGTGGTGACAGTGACACCAATTTTACTGCAGTGTTCGTAAAATCTTTGTGGATACTGTATTAATATATAACAGCGTTAACACACCAGTACTGTTGGCTTGCGTCAGTTCCACTATGTAATACAGTCGAACCTCTCCACGACGGCCACTTCGGGACGAAATTTTGTGGCCGTCGTGTAGAGGTCGCCGTTAGGTAGAGGTCGCCGTTATGGGGAGGTTTGACAACGAATAAATGTATGGGCTGGCTGTTGTTTGGGACAGAAAACCCTCGCCGTTATAGAGAGGTGGCCGTTGTGGGGAGGTGGCCGTTAGTAGAGGTTCGACTGTAAATATGGGCTGGCTGTTGTTTGGGACAGAAAACCCTGGCCGTTATAGAGGTGGCCGTTGTGGGGAGGTGGCCGTTAGTAGAGGTTCGACTGTAAATATCGGCTGGATGTTGTTTGGGACAGAAAACCCTGGCCGTTATAGAGAGGTGGCCGTTGTGGGGAGGTGGCCGTTAGTAGAGGTTCGACTGTAAATATGGGTTGGCTGTTGTTTGGGACAGAAAACCCTGGCCGTTATAGAGGTGGCCGTTGTGGGGAGGTGGCCGTTAGTAGAGGTTCGACTGTAAATATGGGCTGGATGTTGTTTGGGACAGAAAACCCTGGCCGTTATAGAGGTGGCCGTTGTGGGGAGGTGGCCGTTAGTAGAGGTTCGACTGTAAATATGGGCTGGATGTTGTTTGGGACAGAAAACCCTGGCCGTTATAGAGAGGTGGCCGTTGTGGGGAGGTGGCCGTTAGTAGAGGTTCGACTGTAAATATGGGCTGGCATGGATGTTGTTTGGGACAGAAAACCCTGGCCGTTATAGAGAGGTGGCCGTTGTGGGGAGGTGGCCGTTAGTAGAGGTTCTACTGTAAATATGGGCTGGCTGTTGTTTGGGACACAAAACCTGGCCGTTATTGAGAGGTGGCCGTTGTGGGACGGTGGCCGTTAGTAGAGGTTGGGCTGTATTATAACATACAAGCCTGCTGTGGTTGGATTAGATGTTTGTGTTGGCATTTTGTTGAACCGCGCGGTGTAGACATTAGTCCAACTACACTACTATGTTTGTGGCACTATATTTTCTTGTTGATTTGTCATGGCTTTGGGAGTAAGTGTGGCCTAGTTGTCATGTGCGTTGCCTACAAAGCGAGAGGTCCGCAGTTCGATCCTCGGTGACCTCACACACCTGTTTCGACTTCTCTCTAATCTATGTAGCTCGGTTGCGCTATAGATGCAAGTGTGGCCTAGTTGGTATGTGCGCTGCCTGCTATGCGAGAGGTCCGCAGTTCGATCCTCGGTGACCTCACACACTTGTTTCGACTTCTCTCTAATCTATGTAGCTCGGTTGTGCTATAGATGCAAGTGTGGCCTAGTTGGTATGTGCGCTGCCTGCTATGCGAGAGGTCCGCAGTTCGATCCTCGGTGACCTCACACACTTGTTTCGACTTCTCTCTAATCTATGTAGCTCGGTTGTGCTATAGATGCAAGTGTGGCCTAGTTGGTATGTGCGCTGCCTGCTATGCGAGAGGTCCGCAGTTCGATCCTCGGTGACCTCACACACCTGTTTCGACTTCTCTCTAATCTATGTAGCTCGGTTGTGCTATAGATGTAAGTGTGGCCTAGTTGGTATGTGCGCTGCCTGCTATGCGAGAGGTCAGTAGTTCAATCCTCGGTGACCTCACACACTTGTTTCGACTAGTCTCTCTAATCTATGTAGCCTGGTTGCGCTATAGATGCAAGTGTGGCCTAGTTGGTATGTGCGCTGCCTACAAAGCGAGAGGTCAGTAGTTCAATCCTCAATCCTCTCACACACACTTGTTTCGTGACCTCACACACTTGTTTCGACTTCTCTCTAATCTATGTAGCTCGGTTGTGCTATAGATGTAAGTGTGGCCTAGTTGGTATGTGCGCTGCCTGCTATGCGAGAGGTCAGTAGTTCAATCCTCGGTGACCTCACACACTTCTTTCGACTTCTCTCTAATCTATGTAGCTCGGTTGTGCTATAGATGTAAGTGTGGCCTAGTTGGTATGTGCGCTGCCTGCTATGCGAGAGGCCAGTAGTTCAATCCTCGGTGACCTCACAAACTTGTTTCGACTTCTCTCTAATCTATGTAGCCTGGTTGCGCTATAGATGTAAGTGTGGCCTAGTTGGTATGTGCGCTGCCTGCTATGCGAGAGGTCCGCAGTTCGATCCTCGGTGACCTCACACACCTGTTTCGACTTCTCTCTAATCTATGTAGCTCGGTTGTGCTATAGATGTAAGTGTGGCCTAGTTGGTATGTGCGCTGCCTGCTATGCGAGAGGTCAGTAGTTCAATCCTCGGTGACCTCACACACTTGTTTCGACTAGTCTCTCTAATCTATGTAGCTCGGTTGTGCTATAGATGCAAGTGTGGCCTAGTTGGTATGTGCGCTGCCTGCTATGCGAGAGGTCCGCAGTTCGATCCTCGGTGACCTCACACACCTGTTTCGACTTCTCTCTAATCTATGTAGCTCGGTTGTGCTATAGATGTAAGTGTGGCCTAGTTGGTATGTGCGCTGCCTGCTATGCGAGAGGTCAGTAGTTCAATCCTCGGTGACCTCACACACTTGTTTCGACTAGTCTCTCTAATCTATGTAGCTCGGTTGTGCTATAGATGTAAGTGTGGCCTAGTTGGTATGTGCGTTGCCTACAAAGCGAGAGGTCCGCAGTTCGATCCTCGGTGACCTCACACACCTGTTTCGACTTCTCTCTAATCTATGTAGCTCGGTTGTGCTATAGATGTAAGTGTGGCCTAGTTGGTATGTGCGCTGCCTGCTATGCGAGAGGTCAGTAGTTCAATCATCGGTGACCTCACACACTTGTTTCGACTAGTCTCTCTAATCTATGTAGCCTGGTTGCGCTATAGATGCAAGTGTGGCCTAGTTGGTATGTGCGCTGCCTACAAAGCGAGAGGTCAGTAGTTCAATCCTCGGTGACCTCACACACTTGTTTCGACTTCTCTCTAATCTATGTAGCTCGGTTGTGCTATAGATGTAAGTGTGGCCTAGTTGGTATGTGCGCTGCCTGCTATGCGAGAGGTCAGTAGTTCAATCCTCGGTGACCTCACACACTTCTTTCGACTTCTCTCTAATCTATGTAGCTCGGTTGTGCTATAGATGTAAGTGTGGCCTAGTTGGTATGTGCGCTGCCTGCTATGCGAGAGGTCAGTAGTTCAATCCTCGGTGACCTCACACACTTGTTTCGACTAGTCTCTCTAATCTATGTAGCTCGGTTGTGCTATAGATGTAAGTGTGGCCTAGTTGGTATGTGCGTTGCCTACAAAGCGAGAGGTCCGCAGTTCGATCCTCGGTGACCTCACACACCTGTTTCGACTTCTCTCTAATCTATGTAGCTCGGTTGTGCTATAGATGTAAGTGTGGCCTAGTTGGTATGTGCGCTGCCTGCTATGCGAGAGGTCAGTAGTTCAATCATCGGTGACCTCACACACTTGTTTCGACTAGTCTCTCTAATCTATGTAGCCTGGTTGCGCTATAGATGCAAGTGTGGCCTAGTTGGTATGTGCGCTGCCTACAAAGCGAGAGGTCAGTAGTTCAATCCTCGGTGACCTCACACACTTGTTTCGACTTCTCTCTAATCTATGTAGCTCGGTTGTGCTATAGATGTAAGTGTGGCCTAGTTGGTATGTGCGCTGCCTGCTATGCGAGAGGTCAGTAGTTCAATCCTCGGTGACCTCACACACTTCTTTCGACTTCTCTCTAATCTATGTAGCTCGGTTGTGCTATAGATGTAAGTGTGGCCTAGTTGGTATGTGCGCTGCCTGCTATGCGAGAGGTCAGTAGTTCAATCCTCGGTGACCTCACAAACTTGTTTCGACTTCTCTCTAATCTATGTAGCCTGGTTGCGCTATAGATGTAAGTGTGGCCTAGTTGGTATGTGCGCTGCCTACAAAGCGAGAGGTCAGTAGTTCAATCCTCGGTGACCTCACACACTTGTTTCGACTTCTCTCTAATCTATGTAGCTCGGTTGTGCTATAGATGTAAGTGTGGCCTAGTTGGTATGTGCGCTGCCTGCTATGCGAGAGGTCAGTAGTTCAATCCTCGGTGACCTCACACACTTGTTTCGACTTCTCTCTAATCTATGTAGCTCGGTTGTGCTATAGATGTAAGTGTGGCCTAGTTGGTATGTGCGCTGCCTGCTATGCGAGAGGTCAGTAGTTCAATCCTCGGTGACCTCACACACTTGTTTCGACTTCTCTCTAATCTATGTAGCTCGGTTGTGCTATAGATGTAAGTGTGGCCTAGTTGGTATGTGCGTTGCCTACAAAGCGAGAGGTCCGCAGTTCGATCCTCGGTGACCTCACACACTTGTTTCGACTTCTCTCTAATCTATGTAGCTCGGTTGTGCTATAGATGTAAGTGTGGCCTAGTTGGTATGTGCGCTGCCTGCTATGCGAGAGGTCAGTAGTTCAATCCTCGGTGACCTCACACACTTGTTTCGACTTCTCTCAGTCTAATCCGTGTAGCTTCAGGTAGCTTTAAATACCCGTAAAAAGGAGCACTAGTACGGATGGAGAAAGGGGGCAAATTAAGTGCGCACCGTCGGCCTCACGGTTATTAGTATATGAGAACTGTTATTACAAAATGGGGCTTCGTCAACAAGATACCTTTTAAGAAAATAGACCTCAAATTATTGTTGTAACAAAATCACTTAGGATGTTATTATCAGCTCGAAGTTTGGATATGCCTTCACGAAACAGGTTAATCCCTCACTTTCTCATGATTCTACAAGCTCATGTTGTTTCAAAATTACCTAGGATGATTTTTTAGCTCGTGCATGCGCAGTATCAAAAAACTCGAGTTTTTCTACGTGAAACCATCAGTACACTTCTTTGCTGTTGGTTTTTTATTTTTGGGCCAATTTGACGCTAGGGGCACAACAATTGAGAACTGTTATTACGAAATGGGGCTTCGTCAACAAGACACCTCTTAAGAAAACAGACCTCATATATTTACTATTACGAGTTATCGACGTTAAATAAAGTCCTTTACCGTTTCCTTCTTTTACTTTTTGGTGTGTATTGTATTCTGCAAGGGGATACCACATAAGTGTACAACCCATTCGACCGCCTGACTTAGGTGTGTCCTATCAACTCGGTATACTCTTGCAATGCATTTCAGTGGCCACAAACTGACCTCATTTCTATTTCAATCAATATCAAACGATGCGCATGACTTTAGCGTCGTCCCCTTTTGAGGAATGTCGAGAACACTGAGGAGTTATCATTGATGTTTATAAGTTTTCCGAAGAAGAAGAAGAAGAAGAAGAAGAAGAAGATCAGATCAAGTTTTCCGATCTTTGGTAAATATTTCAAGTTATGAAGCTGAGACCGCAAGGATGGATGGGAAATCAGTTCATGACCCGCATTACATACAGATATATTCAATGTCCTCATAGTTTTGAAGGTATATGAGCTATTTAACTAAGATCCTACAAGTCTGGATAAAAA